>CAKLIZ010001267.1:0-14291 GCA_922035795.1 Oreochromis mossambicus
CTTTCTGCCTCTCAAACATTTAAACAGCAGCGAGTCTGCAGCTGAGGAAATACAAACTCAAATTGTCAGAATAGGTTTGCTCGTTTCTTGCGTGTATTAATTTGGTGATTTATTAAATGTATAACTGTTATTTTAATCTGCTGCTGAGTCTCTTACGCTGATGAAAATGCAAATAACACAGATCACGAACATGAACACCTCTTCAACCAATCACTTTCATTCCACTTTGATCTGTGACAAACTGATGCGTTCATCTCTGTTACAGTTGTGTTCTTTATGCTGTAGATTTCCACGTCTCTGGAATAGTTGGCAATAATAAGGATGATTTTCTGTAAAATCATATTGATATGACCCGTGACATATTCGTAGATGACCGTTAGATTAGTCAGCTGGGAAACTGGGTTAACTCAGAGAGCTGAAGATATCATGGATATGCTGACCTCGCTCCGTGGTGTACAGGGCCATTTACCCTCATGATTAATATTCACAATAAAAATATTAGCCGAACATCATGAAGTCTGTATGTGTTTCATAGTGTCGAACCACCTTTGTACGGTTAAAGCCAGCAGTTACTACATGATGGAAACACCAACGTTATCTGTTTTATGCGTTTATACACAGGTCACGCTGAATACTGAACAAAAACCCAAAGATCGGCTGTTAATCGAATTTATTTGCTCTCTCTCCTCCTTAAACATGTTTTTAATGTTAGTTATAATTCAGAATTGGCGACTGAAACACGTATGACACATAAGAACATCAGGAAATAAAAACTCGATAAATATAACCTCAGTAAATGAAGTAAGTGTACTGCTGGTTATGGCAGCTGTGTACCGGGGCTGCGCTTTGTCGGTGGTAATAAAAGCTCGAATGCTTGCGAGGCGAGCGGGTCTATCCCACGCTTTGCCGTGAGACTGGGCTGGGCAGACATCTCCGAAATCATCGAAGCAAAGAGGCTCTATCTTGACAAACCGACCAGACATCTGAAGATTAAACCACTACATTCTCGGCTAAAAAAATATTAAAACGGTATTTGGTGACACACAAACAGGGTTTTTCCAAAGTTCAGTTCTGTTAATTTCAACATGCCGGTTGTTGTGTGCTAAAAACAATGGCCACCAGGCCAAAGCAATGGTTTTGACTCGATCAGCGTTAACCCCGCCCCCTGAGTTTGATGGGTGAGGTTGACAGATAAAATTATTTCATGGTGAGACCTGAAGGAGTCAACTGTGCCAAAATGAATTAATTAAATACACCATTAAATAATTATTTAAATGTGGCAATAATTAATTAAAATGTGAAATAAATAAATAATTAGTTAAATGTGTCAATAATTAATTAATTAAATGTGTAAAAAAAATTATTTAATTAATTATTTCCAATTTTAATTTATTATTGCCACATTTAATTAATTATTTAATGGTGTATTTAATTAATTCATTATGGCAGTCCTGGCGTTCCATACTTAGTGTCCTTTTGGTCTTGTATAGTTTTAGGCATTCCAGGATCCATGCATGAGGTACTGAGTCATTGCCTTTCTTGTAGTCAATTCAGGCAGTGCACAGGTTGGTTAGTCTGGTCTTAAACTCTTGAGTGTAATAGGGAATTCCGACAGTACTCTATTGTTATCTCTTGTCTTCTCAACATGTTTCTGGTTTGCAAGATTTATGAATCTTGAGGCGGTTGGTGCCTCTTGTGATGGTAACTGCCATGAAGCTGAAGAGATGTCCTGTCCTGTTTTTGTTTTTTTTGAATACTGGGAACGAATTAGATTTTACAGCGTGCAGATTTTTGGTCACAATGGTCACCAATTTAAAGAAGTGCAGTTTAAGGACCTCTTTTAACAAAAGTGGTCTTTGTTGCATGCTAGAAGACATACAGTATATTGTCAAAAGCATTTGCTTGTCTCCTTTAACATAGATATGAACTTGAGTGACATCCCATTCTTAATCCTGTCAGTCCATCCTTTGTAGCTAAAACAGCTTTCCACAAGGTTTAAGTGCCTGTTTATGGGAATTTTTGACCTTTCTTTCAGAAGCACTTTTGTGAGGTCAGACACTGACATTGGCCAGTCAAGTTCTTCCACACCAAACTCGCTCATCCATGTCTTTATGGATCTTGCTTTGTGCACGGGTGCACACTAATGTTGGAACAGCAAGGGGCCATTCCCAAACTTTTCCTACTAATTTGGGAGCATGAAATTGTCTAAAATGTCTTGTTATCTTGAAGCATTACGATTTCCATTCACTAGAACACAAAAACAGCCCCACACCATGATCCCCACTCCACCAAACTTTACACTCAGCACAGTGTAGTCAGACAAGTACTGTTCTCCCAGCAACTCGTCCATCTGATTGCCAGACAGGGAAGGATGACTCATCACTCCAGAGAATACGTATTACTGCTCTAGAGACAATTGGCAGCATGTTTTACACTCCTGCATTCGACACTTTGCATTGCGCTTTGTGATGTAATGCTTGGTTTCAGCTGCTTGGCCATGGAAACCCAATCTACAAAGCTCACTCTTCTTCTCTATGCTAATCTGAAGACCATGTGAGGTTTGGAGGTCTGTAATGATTAACTCTGTAAAAAGTTGAGGACCTCTGTGCACCATTCACATCAGCATCCACTGACCCCATTCTGTGATTTTATTTGGCCAACCACATCCTTGCTGTTGTTCCCAGTCATTCCCACTTCTGTATAATACCACTAACAGTTGACTGTTGAATATTTTGTAGTGATGAAATTTCACAACTCAAAAAAAGACATTAATAAAAAAAAAAAACATTTTTTCTATGCCACTTTCAATACCACTGCCATCCATCTTTTTACTGTGAGCAGCTAGAGGTCTGCTCCTCTGACAGTACAGTACCTGCTCTGTGAGAAAGGAGGGCTTATAGGCGCCATCAGTAGATGTGTTGCCGGTCCCCCTCATGGATTTCATATGGGAAACAGCCATACGCAGGATGGTCAGCTTATCGGGTTTTCGAGCTAAAGCACTGCAGGTGGGGACCATGTCCGATAGCTCAGTGATGTATTGGGTCATTTTGTTGCGCCGGCGTCTCTCAATCTCACTGTGGTTCTCTCTAAAACAGAGAAAAGATCAGTTAGAGGCTTTGAAGATGCAAGTTAGGAACCCCTTGCAGCCTTGGGCTGTATCTTATCAGGATATTTTGGAACTTTAGATGAATGACTGTACAATTTGATCTCAAAGATACCCTTTGCTGTCAAATTATTATTCTTTATTTTAACAATTCTGTGTTTAAATATTCATCTAAGAAGAAAGCAGTGACAATAACACAGGGCACAAACAGTTAAGGATTTTAGTGGCTCCTCCCAGTATTGTTAAGTACTCTATTTGTGAAAACACCTATTTGTCTTAATCCTAGACATAATCCCCTGCACCCTGACCATTATTATACAAATAGACACAAGTCTAAAACGGCCAGATTAGCTAGTCCAATTTTATTTGGGGAAGACCCCAAAACAACCAATGAATCTTTAAGTTGTTTGTGCTCCATCAAGCAGAATGTAACGAGGTTACGCTGCAGACTTTACAGATTTACCAGCAGAGAAAAGTTTTTTAAAAATCCATCATATCAGTATGGAAATACATAAAAATCATGCTTGAGTCAAGTTGGTAGTTTTTATTGACACCTCATAGATTCTCATAAAACTCGCCATTCTCTGAAATATTTGGAGTGCAGTCAGAAAATTTTGGGTAAAAATTGAAAAATAAATGGATAAAATAAGATACAGGATAATTGCACAATACCAAAATAAAACATACCAAGCCCTGCATAAGCTCAGCATACAAGGGAAGCTCTCAGCTTCGCTTACATCTGTCCCACATGTTGGATTCCATGGGAATCCAAGTATGAATAAAAACATCCTGGAAATCTTGTTAGATATAACAGTAACCACAGAGTACAACTAAGGCTCTGTGGCTTCAGATTATAGTTATATTTTATATTTATGGTTTGGGTACACTCATGAAAAGCAAACAAAACACACAGTGAAGCCAAATCTTAATGCGAGTCTGAAAAATACTTAAAGTCCAGTTCTTGCTCATCTCTGTTATGTAGCAGAAATGTCGACCACACTTTGAAACACCCTGTGAGAGGAGATAAGACCTGCAGAATAAACCTAATGATACTTGAATTTGCTTCTTATTACTTACGATTATTTTTGATTATTTTAATTTTGTAAGAATTCATTACTGATATTACTTTTCATGTTTCCCCCCCCCCCAATTCCAGTTTCTAACTTTACCTTTTTGTTTTTAAGTTTGTTTGGTTCCCTTTTGTTTGTCTAACAAAGACCTTTGTGTTCTACACATGACTGTGTAAACAATCCCAAAGCCCTGGCCACAGGATATAATACTAAAAAAGAGACTTTAGCGTTGCCATTTTGGATGTGGTGCTCTGATTACCTTGCAGTATAAAAATGTGTCTAACTGCTGGAATACGACCTGGTTTTAAAAAAACAAAACATAAAAGCTACAAACTGAGTGGGTATTATTAACTCTTTTATAACTGTTGAAAAAATGTCTATGCTCGCCTCTCTCATACTAAAGCACCTCTTTTGGTATTTTGTGTGTTTAACAAACTCAATGCTTCCAATTTTATTTTTAGCCATCTTTTTTTGGGAACATGTTGTGAGCATTTCTAACAACACGGAAAAATTTTTTTGTTGTTAGGATCAAAGTAAGTGTCTGTTGATCCCTGAATCAACGGAAAATCCTCTTTATGCCCAGCTGGCTAAGCCTACCTGGCATATCTCTCCTTATCCCCACCAGAATTCTGATCATCATCATCATACCTACAGAAAAGAGAGGACACAGCATGTAACACTCTTGACAAACATGTAGATACAGGAAAAGTATCAAGCGGGAGCTTCACTATCCATATTCAACTGCCATGCAATACTTCAATACATATTTATGATTTATGATGGATGCGACTAAGTCTGATGAAGATCATGTACAAAACTGGACAACAAGATAGTAATGGTTTCTCAGGTCATGTGTATTTTTAGGATTGTCACTTCATTCAGCACTGACTAGCAGTAACTCACAACCACTACTACTGCCGTCTCAAGGCACCAACGAACTGAGAAAACCAGTTACATAGGAGGGTGTTTGCCTCCTTTTTATAATTAAATTAACAATCAAAATATCAATTTTTTCAATTGTTTAATAAATTAAATTAGTTTAACAATCCACTTCAAGAATATGTTACAGCATGATAAAATACACATAAAACCCAAGCATTCAAATGTCATCTAGTGTCAAATTCTACATGAGGTAAGAAAATTTTTCACTAGACTGAGGACATCTTGATTGCCCACTAATGCTAAAGGTTTACTAGAATTTAGAACAATCAAACAATAGCTCACAGCTAACAAGCAAGTTGCAAAAAAAACCCCACAAAACCCACTAGTGAATATTGTTTCTATGATTAAATTAAGTACACAATATCTGTAAAAATCTTTTTAAGTTAAGTTGTTCAAATTCCAACAAAAAACAAAGAAAAATTAAATAATTAAAACTGGTGAATCTGCACTGTCCAACCTTAATATGAATGTGGTATGTGACGTCTTTGCTTGAGAGCTTGTATTTTGTTTGTAAAGACATGTCACCTCAATCCGTGAGGTTTCATCAGTTCTTAAAACAAATGTTAGAGAGTATTTAACACCTAGTAGGGGATATTACCCGACTGAGAACCTTTCACACTGTGCCTGTATATAGGGGAGTGTTATTGCTTATCTCTCTAACCTACAGTTCTGGTGTTATAGTCTAAAATAGTACCATCTCACCCCACCCACCATCCCCCCTTAAAAAATAAAAATGACTTCCTTCTTTCAGTTCATTTTTTTCAGTTGATTCTTTTGTGTCACAAAATAAGATGCAAGGTGAATGAAAGCTGTTGTATATGGGAGAAAGCAATGATGAATATGCTGGAATGGAAACAGCAGATGTACAATGTGCATATGCAGCAGCACATCCTTTCATGGTATGCCTTTCTCAATCCACATAGATCAGACATGAAATGTGTCCATGAAAATGCAGTTCCTTGTGTAGCCAGCAGAGAGCAGCTCCTCCTCTCCATTGTCACTGTTCAACTTAACAGGCTGTCAGCTCTAAATAGCATTGACTGCTATATTTCAAAACTATCCTACACACTCACACATTACATTGTATGAAAAGGAACAAAGGAAAGACAAGCTGAAATGAAAGGAAATTGTGAGAGGACACTTAAGATGCAGTGACAGAGGGAGACTTGAGTCCCCTTTAAGTAAAAGAAAAAACGTCACAATGTGTCCACATCAGTTACAAACAGGGTATCTGGAGGGTTATCAAAACATAACGCAATTTTTTTTTAGAACTCTTTAATGATACCTTAAGTTAAGGGACCAATTTAAACCAACATAACTCCTACTTGGTTCCAAGTAAGCATTAACAATTTATTGTACCTGCCGATACCCTGAAACAAAAACTGTGTGGTTTTCATGAACTATGTACTAAACAATTTCAGACAGTATGTGTGCCATCTACTATGAATGTTCTCACCTTGAAAATTTGCTAGGCCCCTCTCCATCTTCATCATCAAAGTCCATTCTGAGAAACAACAACAGGAAAGAGAATTACCACTTCTATCAATAGGAGACCTGGAAACACACTCTCATCATTAAATTTAGTGTGTTTTTTAATAAAATTAAAAATATTACATAAACATATCAGAACATAGCCACAAGCTATGTTTGGCTGACAAATTACAAGCAATTCGTAATTCGCAGGAAGAGGTAGAAGAGCTCCTTAGTCACTGGTAGAATACCTACCAATGGTTGGACAAAGCTGAACTCAAAGACAGCGGATGGTAACGAAGAGAAGGAAATGTAGTCAGAAATGAGTGGACTGAACTACCAGAAGGCAACATTGTAGACATTGAGGACAGCTACAAGTACCTAGGAATCCCACAGGCAAATGAGAACCACAAAGAGGACATCAAGAAAGCTGTAACCACCAAGTACCTGCAAAGGGTCAGGCAAGTCCTGAGGAGTCAGCTGAAAGGTAAGAACAAAATCTGGGCTATTAACACCTAGGCCCTGCCTGTGATCAGGTACCCTGCTCCCACTCCCTTCTCCCTTCACTTGTGAACAAGACCCCAAGATACTTGAACTCCTCCACTTGGGGCAAGAATTTGTCTCTGAGCCGGAATGGACACTCTACCCTTTTCTGGCTGAGGACCATGGCCTGAGACGTGGAGGTGCCGATTCTCATTCCCACCGCTTGACACTCGGCTGCGAACCATTCCGATGCGAGCTGTAGGCCATCACCTGATGAAGCCAACAGAACCACATCATCTGTGAAAAGCAGTGTTGAGATTCTGAGACCACCGAAGTGAAAGCCTTCCGCGGGGTGCAGCAACTTCAGCAATGGAGATGCTGAACTCAGGTGCGGACTCAATGTCCCCAGTCTCCCTCGGAATGCTGTTGAAGCTCTGCCGGAGGTGTGAATTGAAGATCTAACGGGCCGGGGCCTCTGCTAGGTGTTTCCAGCGCACCCTCACTATACGTTTAGGTGCGCCAGTATCCTCCCCCGCTACCTGATTCAACACAAAACCAGGTGGTGATCAGTTGACAGCTCTGCCCCTCTCTTCACCCGAGTGTCCAGAACATTAGGCCACAGGTCTGGTGATTGATGATCGAGTTTATAATCATATCACCAGGCCTATGGCTGGGGGTGTCTTGGTGCCCCGTGCACTTATGGAAACCCTTATGTTCGAATACGGTGTTCATTATGGACAAATTGTGGTTTGCAAAGAAGTCCAATAACAACACATTGCTCAGGTTCAGATCCAGGGGACCATTCCTCCCAATCACGCCCCTCCAGGTCTCACTGTCGTTGCCCAGATGAGCGTTGTTGTCCTACTGGGAGACTTCAGAGTCCCCAGGCGGAGCACCCTCAAGCACCCCACCCAGGAACCGCAAGAAGGCTGGGTACTCTAAAATGTGGTTCAGTGCATAAGTGCTGGCAACAGTCAGGACCTGTTCCCCCGACCAAAGGTGCAGGGAACAAAACCTCTCATCCACTGGGAGAAACCCCAACATACAGGCAGCAAGTTGAGGGGATAGTACGATCCCACCCCAGCCCGGTACCTCTCACCAAGGGCAACTCCAGACTGTGTTTTATTAGTTTGTGTCTATTTTCAATATTTTCACAGACTGGTTTTTAAGGAGTTGCGGATAAATACAACAAAATAAATACCGGTACCAAAAAAAAAAAAGATTTATTCATAACACACGGGAAAAGACCCAGGGAAACCAAGTTAACAATAAAAAAAAAAATTTTTTTTAAATGACGATAAAAACCCGAAAAAAACCCCCCCTGAAAACCATATCTCCAAAAGTTGAATCTGTTCATCTGGACGTAGCGTTTTGTGGGAGAAATGTTTCGTCACACATCCAAGTGACTTCTTCAGTCTCAGCTGACTGCAGGTTTCCCCAAATCTTATAAACAGTACATTTGCATAATGACTGAAACCAGCCCACTGAAGGAACAATGGGCTGTGAGGTCAGTTCCTTAATCATAATTATGCAAATTCCCATGACCATTGATCAACAATCACTGACCAAAACCCACTGATCAAAGAACACTGATCAATGGCCATGAGTACCATTCACAGAGAGTTGGGGAATGGCTGCAATCACAGCGTTGTAAGATGGCGAAAGATGTACCCTTAGGCCCCCTCCTCGATTCAGAGATGGTCTTTCCCTCTTCACGTAAATGGCCTCCTTGACTCCGCGCTCAAACCAGCATTCCTCCCTCAAAACGCTACGTCCAGATGAACAGATTCAACTTTTGGAGATTTACTTTCCTGGATGATTGAGAATGCATCAAGACCTGAAAACCATAAGTTTCACACTCAAGCCTCAACTAATGCGGCCCGGAACCAAACAACTCCGTGGCCCAGGGGTTGGGGACTGCTGAGTTAACGTGTTTCTGTACATTACGCCTGTAAAGTTTATGAATGCAGCTTGCTAACCAACTTTTCTTTTATATAAGGGAGCAGTGCGCCCCAGGGTGGCTGTGGCTACAACGTAGCTTGCCATCACCAGTGTGTGAATGTGTGCGTGAATGGGTGAATGACTGGATATGTAAAGCGCTTTGGGGTCCTTAGGGACCATAAAAGCGCTATATAAATACAGGCCATTTACCATTTACCATGATGGCAGCTTAAACGCTAATGTTAAAGCTTCCAAATGTGGAGTCCAAAACCAATGAGTGACAGCATTACTGCTAAAACAGTTATTAATAACTTATAACTATAAACTATCTGGCAAGTGCAGTTTTTAGAAACCTGGTAGAAAACCCAGTGCTGTCCAGGTAAAGGGTATCTAGACTTTCCTTAGTGCCCATTCCCAATGAAAAAACAAGTTTTCTTTCTAATTGCTGTTAAGAAAACTTGCTGGACAATTAAAACTGTTATGCACACTGTCTGCAGGCAACAGAGAAAATTTTTAGCTGTTCGTTACCTTGACATCATTTTGAAACCACACAAACACGTGAACACGTTCACATACACTCTGAGCTGAGCACATACAGCAGGAACACCATAGACAGTAGTAAACTGTATCGCAAACTTGTACCATACCTTACTCTCTACATTGCCTGTGCATGGGTTAAGTGCACTGTTAAGTGTAAACTGACCAACTAATGTAATGCAAACAGAAATATACAAATCAAATCTAGAGCAATCAATGTGTATTCGAAATCATTCTTTTAATTCTGTGACTTCCATTCTAATGCAGTCTGCCTTCAATATGAGATGTGGTTCCATTCTAAATAAATTCTTTTTAAAGTTCTCCATTTAAACTAAAAAACTGAAATAACAGACAAATTCAAAAAACTTATTTCCTCTTTCATTTTCCATTTGCCACTAGAATATTTTTCATATAAAGAGGTGAGAAAATATCCTCGCACATTTTATCACTCACAGAAACTGTGAATGATAGAACAGTATTAACAGTATACAGTTACTTTTTCAGTTAATACTGTTAATGAATCACAACTCGATGGAAGGGAGGATCATTGTTGGCTTTTTCCTGCAGAGAGAACAGCTGGACCTCACAAATAGTATCTTGTGCGCGGAAACAATTCTTATAAATGAGTCTTCTAAACAATATGCTTTCAAAGTTTGAGACACCAAAAATAAGTTCTAGTTTTTCATTTAAACCTTGATTGTCTTTCTGGTATTGAGATTGTGGGATGCAACTACGTGAGTACCCATGCTTAGAAAAATCAGTAATTATTATCAATAGACACAATGTGTTGATAATTATTATTGATAATGGTAAAAATGCTGGACTACTCCATTTTTCCATTATCAATAGCAATGAATCTTGCTTCATCAACAGAACAAGAATCAGTTCCATGTCCCACAGTGGAACCCAACTCCATTGAGCAGTTTGCAATTAGAAAGTGGTGAGTTTATTGCACCCAGTCGTCTAGCCATGAACTGTGTAATCATACTGCTGTGATGAACTAGAAATACCAACGTATTAAATCTTACATGGTTTCAACAAGGATGAGAGAGTCTTAGCATTGTTCCCAGAAGTGTTAGAAATCGCTCTTTGATGGTGTACTCATTGCCCAAATACAGACATGTAGGTGCAGATAAATGTAAAAGCAGAAGACAATAAGAACATTTGGCTTGTCAATACAGTTATGCTGCAGTATTGAGGACACTGTGAGAGTCCTAAACCTCAATACAATTACACTGATTGCATTTACTAGTTCAGAATACAGTAAATTTAACACTAATAGAATTTAAAGGAATGATGACCAGACAAAGCTTTTTGGATCCTGTAACATCCTAATTTTAAAGTTTTGCCACAGAACAGATTTTTTTCGGGATTAATTTCCACAGCATATCAGCAGTAAAGACACTCACCCTCCTGATCTCCTCTTGCCCCCACGACCTGGGACGGCTCCACCCATCCTCACCGGTCCAGATCCAACAGCTCCTGGCATTGAAACTGTCCCTGGCAACTCACTGCCCATTTCTGGAAGATATAACAGAGGGAGGACTAACTATGATTTTAATCTTAAAGCAATATAATTTGCAGATGTGTGTGGTGAGCTGTAAAACTGTTTCTATGCTTGTGTGTCCTCTGTGAGTGTCACCAGGGTCTGTGTTTTCTCCATTGGTTAATATAAACTGTAATTTGCAAATGTGCATTTGAAGTACTGTAAGATGTGTCAAATATTCTAAACTACTCGCATGTATGTTTACATTGCTTTTATGTTACAGTGCTGTTAAAAAAATATTTGTCACACTTTCAGATTATCAAACACGTTTTTAGACAAAGATAACTCATTTAAATGTTATCTTTGTCTTTCCTCGCCTCTGCCAGTACGCCCCAGGGCAGCTGTGGCTACAATGTAGCTTGCCATCACCAGTGGGTGAATGGGTGAATGACTGAATGTAGTGTAAAGCGCTTTGGGGGTCCTTAAGGACTAAGTAAAGCGCTATACAAATGCAGGCCATTTACCATTTAAATACAAAATGTGGTTTTTAAATGATGATTTAATTTATCAAATTGCTGGCAAGGGTGGCAGCAAATACTTTTTCACAGCACTGTACCTATTTAAATAGTACCATAACAGCCAAGACAGCGAAGTTGATGAAAAGCAGCCCAATTAAAGTTCCTGACATTCACGCAAAAATGACAGAGGCTTTTTACCTTTACCTACTATCATCAAAACATGCCATGATGGAATTCAATTTTTCAATTCAATTCAATTTTATTTATATAGCGCCAAACACAACAACAGTTGCCTGAAGGTACTTGGAATGACCTCGGCAAGAATGTTATTCTATCCCTCAGAGCTCAGCAGACTTGGAGAGTTAATATCAGTGCACTATGAAGACTTGTGGTGGCACATGGGAGTACATCAACTTATTAAGTGTGCCTATGCCAAGAGGCACACTTATTACTATTCGTCAGATTTATTAAGTGTGCCTATGCCAAGAGGCACACTTATTACTATTCGTCAGATTTATCCTACTTATTATTATTCCTCAGTTTCCACCTGAAATTTTGCAGCGTAACTCACCCCGCAGTTTTGAGACAAGGTTCACATATGTTATATCATTTTGTGCGGCTGGATCTGGAATGGTGTGCTATGACTTTTGGTGTTTATGACTTTTATAGTTTTTTAAATATTAATATTTTAGTGAAAATCTTCCCGCGCTTATCTGCCCCACAGTTTTGAGACAAGGGTTACATGTGTTAGGGTGTATGCTTGTTGGAAAACTCCATATCCCACAATTCATAGCATGCCTCTACTGAGTGAAACAATGGCGGCCACCACTTCGTTTAATATATTGCTTTATTACTGTTTCTAGGTCACAAAATACAATTTTTAAAATATTTTCAGGCGAGAATGTAGGTGTGTAAACTTCAAATATCTGCTCGTTTTATCAAAACATCCCATATTAGCAATAGTCCTCTTATGATGTTGCTGCTAGCGCGGCTAGCGGCTCTTCGCTAAAAAGCACCCGGGCTTGGCTTACAGTGAGGTGGCTAACACTCGTTTCACCGCCCGATCGCTCACCAAGAGTCTGTGTCTCAGCTGGACTTATTTTTCGTTTATATGGGCCGATGATTCATTTATTCATTTTAGTAACGGTATAAACAGTGAAAGGTGATTGTCCAGATGCTGGTCGATGTGGGAAAAATAACTGAGTTGTTTGGTGGTCGCTAACGCGGAGCTCCAACAAAGGGCAGCTAGCCACCGGTGTGTGACAGAAAGGACATCCAGGGAAAGAGACATACGAGGCGGCGAGGCGGCCGCCGATCGACCGGTGGTGGCTAACGCGGAGCTCAAACAGTAGAAGCAGACCCAATGCGGCTGCCGATCGGAGCGTGAGGTGAACTGAATTTCAGGTAAGAAGTTATGAACTGCACACTATTTGGGTCAGAAATAAACCGAGTTTAGGTGTAGTTTATTTTCGTTGTGCTGACTTTTTACAATCACTTACAATAACTCGCACTGCGTGCTAGCTAGCACGACGGAGTTTCTATACAGCTGTGTGCGCGCTAAGTTACTGATGTTGAACTTTATGACAGCCTCCCCTGTCATTCTCTCGCCTGTTAAAACTTCAGTCATGAAACTGATCAGTGATCGCCTTTTCTCTCGTTTGTTTATCGCGCTAAACAACAGCAGCACGTTTAAGCTTGATCAGCTGTTGTTAGAATTCATTTGATTTTAATTTCTAGTATCCGCTGATGTTTGCTGGAGCCACAGCTGAAAAAGGGGCTGGTCCAAACCAGGAGATGTCCTTACTGAATCATCAGAGCTGAACTGGTGATGGAGAAACAGGTTTACCTTTTAGGTGACATGAATGAGTTGAAGGGAAGTTATGAACTGTTTCTGAGAGACAAATAAACACCAAGCTCCTTTTTTGTCATGCTGACAGCTGGTAACTGTGCAGGGGCGGATCTAGCAAAGCTTTTGCCAGGGGGCCAGGTAGGGCATTAACAGGGAAAGGGGGACACAAAGATATACTTTTCTTTCTTACTCTCATATAAAATATTTAGCTTTTATTAAATAGTTACTTGAATCTTACAACCAAAGTTTATATAACAATACACAAGACTGACTGTAGACCATTGTTAATCATTCAGAACACTGTGTAAAAATAACAAAAAACAAAAAGTGAATGCAAAAGTGCATAAATATTTATTTTACGTGTTTGATGTGTGTGGCGGGGCGTGGTCTGCTGTGCCGCTGCAGGGGAGGTGGACCCACGGGCGTAAAGTCTGTGCTCTCTCGGCTGTTTTTTGGGCGTGTGTTGGGCTGTGAGTTTATGACTTTTATAGTTTTTTTTAAATATTCATATTTTAGTGAAAATTTTCCCGCGCTTATCTGCCGCACAGTTTTGACACAAGTGTTACATATGTTAGATCATTTTGTGCGGCTGGATCTGGACTAGTATGGTATGACTTTTGGTGTTTATGACTTTTATAGTTTTTGAAATATTTAGATTTTAGTGCAAATTTAGGCCAATTTCTAGGCTCCTGAGATAGATTCTTCTTTTGGCACCATAGAAACAGACTTCATTTGTGGTGTGTCGGCTCTCTCTAGTGGTATACCGGGAGTAGTACGGCCTAAAGGGTGTATGCTTGGTGGAAAACTCCATATCCCACAATTCATAGCATGCCTCTACAGAGTAAATGTAACCCATATCAACTACACCCTGTCACATGATTCACGCCAGCTG
>CAKLIZ010001267.1:29291-43428 GCA_922035795.1 Oreochromis mossambicus
TGTGAGAGTGAAAATATATGTGTGTGAGAGTGAAAGAATGAATTTTGGCTTGTACGGCCCCTCATATCTCTGCGTAAACTCTGTTTCCTTCCTGTATCTCTACAGATTTGAAAGTTGACTGCTGTTGATGTTGAGCTGCAGATAGCCTGTTCACACTCCTTGTTTCTGTTCAAAATAAAACTGTGATTTCTGATTTGGCTGTTTCATGACTTAAACTACCAGTCAAAAGGTTGGACACACCTTCTCCTTTAATGGTTTTTCTTTATTTTTACTACTTTCTACATTGTAGAAAGATAAATGCCACACAGAGTAACAGTAGCAGACACATCTCTACATCAACAGTTCAGAGGAGACTGCACGAATCAGGCAGGACTTTATGGTAGCTGCTAAGAAACCACGACTAAGGAAAAGCAACAAGCAAAAGAGATTTGTTTGAGCCAAGAAACACGAGGAATGGACATTAGACCAGTGGAAATCTGTGCTTTGGTCTGACGAGTCCAAATTTGAGATCTTGGGTTCCACTTGCCGTGTCGTTGTGCGACACAGAAAACATGAACGGATGGTCTACATGCATGGTTCCCACCGTGAAGCATGGAGGAGGAGGTGTGATGGTGTGGGGTTGCTTTGCTGCTGACACTGTTGGGGATTTATTCAAAATTGCAGGCACACTGAACAAGCATGGCTACCACAGCATCCTGCAGCAACATGCCATCACATCCAGTTTGCACTTAGCTGGACCATCATTTACTTTTTAACAGGACAATGACCCCAAACACACCTCCATGCTGTGTAAGGGCTATTTGACCAAAAAGGAGAGTGATGGAGTGCTGTGCCAGAATGCCTGGCCTCCACAGTCAGCAGACCTAAACCCAGTCGATGGTTTGGGATGAGATGGACCGCAGAGTGAAGCCAAAAGGGCCAATCTCTGGGAACTCCTTCAAGACTGTTGGAAAACCATTTCAGGTGATGACCTCATGAAGCTTTTCAAGAGAATGCCAAGCGTGTGCAAAGCATTAATGAAAGCAAAGGGTGGCTACTTTGAAGAATCTAAAATATAAATCATGTTTTGAGTTATTTCACATTTTTTTGTTTATTTTTGTTTATTCATAGTTTTGATGCCTTCACTGAGAGTCTACATTATAAATAGTCATGAAAATAAAGAAAAAAAAATTAATGGGAAGGTGTGTCCAAACTTTTAACTGGTAGTGTACATCTCCAGGTTCAGATAAAAATGGGAGCTTGTCCAGGTTTGGTTTGGTTTTTGGTGGATGCACTGGGTGTTCAAAATAAGGTGTTTGTTTTCCATCAGAGATTAGATGTTTGGACGCCTTGAGAACAATGACTGGCGTTTGCTTAGATGAGCTTTAGTCGTGTTTTCCCATTTGGTTTGCATCGTTTCTCTTTCCCACATTCTGGTCATGTTGTGGTGTCATGGTTAGTGACAGTTGCCTCTGGACAATTCTACATGTGCACAGAGCGCTTTGAGTACTCCGGGAGAGTAGAAAAGCGCTATATAAGAATCAGTCCATTTACCATTTACCACAGGAATTTGTGGGGTTGCCAGCTTGTAGGTTGCTTTACAAACCTACTGGTGTAAAAGGCACATAAGACTAGGGGTGTAATGTTAGTTGTGGTTAGGCAGATAGTGGAAAACTCTAGTGGTTTTGCTCTCTTTGGTGTTTTGTGTCATCCTATACCATGGCCTCAATCGCGGCTTTTGTTGGCTCTCCTTCTTGGATCTTGTTAGAAAATATACCAAAGAACAGCTGTTGAAAATAGCTCGACACTATGGACTGACATTAAGGCTACCAGTGTGTCTGTAACTGACCTTGTGCTGGCCCATGTGTGGATTACCTCTGGCAAACCTGGTCTGGGCCACCAAAGGGCCGTCATTCTTTGCGGTATGTGGGCCATGTGTAAGTTGTGTGCAGCCACGGGCCAGTTGCAGACACACTGCTGGTCCTGTGCTGGCCCAGAACAGTTTCAGCTCTGGCCCCAGATGTCAGCCTAATGTGTACCTTAATCAAGCCATGTAATAACAACATGTGCCGGAACATAATAGTGCAAAAGGAACATGACGAAACTCAGACAGCGAATGGAGTGCTCTATACAACATGCCACATTCACCCAATCACACACTTTCTCTAAACGGAGTGCTTCCTAGCTACATTCATACACATTCACACTCTTGACACGCAGACTGGAAGAGCCAGGGATCGAACCACTAACCTTCCGATCAGTAGGTGACCTGCTCTTCCGCCTGAGATACAGCTAGCCAGTGATAAACATGAGTAAACCCTCACTAGGTTTTGAATAAAGTGTACACTCACAAACCTGTCAAACCTGCCTTTGAAACAGCTACCAGAGCAGTATAGTATTGCAACATGGCATTTGGGTCTTCTAACTAAAATAGGAGAATAGGAACATAAATAGTGCCATCATTGCCAGACCTGGCCTACATCTGGTTGACATACACCCTGCCATGACACCAGTCAGTCAGAAGTGCCGGCTTGATGACGGATCCAGGCCAGACCTGTTTTCTATGAACCTGGGCCACATAAACCAAACTATAATCAGGCCAGATATGGCATGCCATCACATAAACAGTGCCATCTACGCCAGGCCTGGCCCATATCTGGATGACATACCACTTACCATGCCAGAAGTCAGCCAACAGTGCCGGCTTGACACCAGATCCGGGCCAGACCTGTCTGCTATGTGGGATAGTGTATGTCCTCCTGTGCTCGTCATCGGTTCATCTGTTTGTCATGCCCAGTGCTCCCCTGCTCTTTGTTTCCTCATGCTTTCAGGTATTCAGGTTTCTAGTTTCTTGTTTTCAGTTCAGGCTCGTGTAAAGTTTTAGTTCTCCCAGTTTAGGTTCTGTTAGTTCCATGCCAGCCGTTGCCTGTTTTTGTTAGAATATCACCTACTGGAAATAAAAGCTCACTCGCATCAAAGCCAGTGCCTGCATTTGGGTCCTTCTCGTATAACTCCACACGCCTGCTGCCACAGCCGTGACAGGACCCCAGGTTAGTTTGTCTTCCAGTTATCACCCATAGACTAACCACCAAACCGAACAAGTCAACCAGGAGCTGGAGATGGTGCTTCGTTGAGATGCTGGCTCCCAACTTCATTGAGCCTTTTGAAATCATGGTTAACCTTGTCTCTGCTCAGCTGAAACTCCCATGAAACGTGCGCATACACAATGTTTTCAATGTCTCTCAGCTCAAACCTTGTGGCACATAGCTCCTGTTCCCCACCCCGATCTCCACACCTGCCTTCATCACTCACCTGCTGCTCATCACCTATGATACCTCGGCTACTACTTAAGGTCTTGGCAGAGTGTTGTTTTTCACTGGATCGTTGTACTTACCTCCATCAGTGCAGCCCCAGCTCTCTCTGTGATATCTCTAGTCTTCTATCGCCTTCTGTTTTTTTTTTCTCCTAACAATCATTTCCCTCTCTCTATAAAGACCTTCCTGAACCCACACTTGTTTTCCCTGTGGACCCTGTTTGGATGAGCGTGAGTGGGTTTAGCGTGGATTGGATCGAGTGCTTGTGAGACACTGTCTGAGTGAAGAGGAGTGTGGACATGTTACCCTGCCCTGGACCCTTTCCTGAATGCCCTAGAACCCTTCCCTTCTTCAACTGTACATATGTGTACAGCTCACCTGGTGTCGCTGCAAATAAATTCCCTGCACTAGATTAAATCCTGCGTTTGAGTCCTGCCAGACTAATCATACGGAGCTTTGTAATTTAGCATAATTTCTAAGTTTAAATTTCTTCAGTATTGAACAGCAGACATTAGGCTTTCTTGTTGGAGGTCATTTAAAAAAAGAATAAATAAACAGTGGTGGACAGCATTGTACACAACAGTAGACTGGTACATCATAAACAAGCGAATAATGCATAAAATAGAGATTTTTGATGGTAAACTGGTCTTAGGAAGTACACTGGGAGAGAGCTGTGCAGGAAGGGCAATTTTTTCATGGTGGAAGCAAAACAGCAAAAGTAAAAGGGAATTGATGACAAGTCATGACACACAAATAAAGAATTTACCATGGTGTCATGGTACTGTTAATAACAGAGAATATACGCTTTACAGCAGCGGTCCCCAACCCCCAGGAGTCATTTGGTACCGGACCGCGAGAGTTGAGGCTCGGGTGTGAAATTTATGGTTTTCTGGGTTTTTATCGGTTTTTAGCGTTATTTTTTTAAATCATTTTTATCATTAACTGGGTTTCCCTGGGTCTTTTCCTGTGTGTCATGAATAAATCTTCTTTTTTCTTTTTTGATACTGGTACTGGTTATTAAGGGGATGGGGGGTTGGGGGGTTAGGATATGATGTTCAAAAAGCTTTTAGTGAATCCAGTGTTCCGAGTTTTTATAGCCTGAGTAGGCAAGTGTATTTTTGTAACACTTTAACTGAGCTGTGAACTGTGGAGGGCCAGGAGTGCCAAAATAAATGAATTAAATATGCCATAAAGTAATTAATTATGTTTAATTAATTAATTAAATTATTGCGGAGAGTAATTAACACCACCCAAAAAATCAGTGGCTGCCCTCCGCCACTCCTGGAGGTCATTGCCAGATCCTCCTGTCTCAGAAAAATCAGGGCCATCACAGGTGACCCCTTGCACCCCGCCCACCATCTCTTTGACCTGCTGTCCTCTGGTCTGCTCGTCAAATCAATCAGGTCCCACACCTCCAGGCTCACTAACAGCTTCTTCCTCTGGGCCATTCAGACTGTTAATAAACACTATCACCCCACACCACACCCCTACCCACCCACTTCACCAATCTAAGGTATGGTCTGAGTCACTCAAGCCACTCACATACGGACTCTATACTCAGACCAAGTCCTTTTGCACTTATTCCAAGCACTTTGCTCTCCATTTTGTGCCTTTCTCTTGTTTTGTATATATTCACAGCAGTGTGGAACACCCATAATTTCGTTGTACATGTAAACAGGAAACATAATGAGACGCAGACATGTTAACACGAGCTTGACAACATAGGACACGCAGACTTGAAACATGAGAGATTAAGACCTGCAGAGTTAACATGACGAACCGACGAGAAACATGCACACTATAAATACATACAAAGGGAAAAGGAAACTGGAGACATGGACATAACTAAGTACAAAAAGAACATGATGACTGGGGGAAAATACACATAATAGATGGAATGGGTTACAAGGGGAGGGGACAAGTAAGCAAGAGGAGGAGACGGTGGACAAAGACATTACTGAAACACATGAAGGGGCGAGGGAGACCTAAATGCAGGGGTGAAGGCACAAGGGGAATCTAATAAACAAAGAACTAGAACTGGGAAATTTAGGAGCTTAAGATGACTAAATGAACTAAAACATAATCCATAAACATGTGTGCTCCTTTTTTCTTCTTCTTTTTGTCATGGTCCTGAGCAGCTGGTGAGTCCAGCTCAGCATTTCTAATAAGAATTTCTTTTTATACATTTAATGAATATATTTTAATATTGAAACCTGTGCAGCCTTCTATTTAATTTGCTTAAATATTCCATCTTTATATTTCCTAGGGGTGAAATTCCCCTAGGTGGCAGGTCGCAACTTACTTAATGACAACCCCCCTGAGCACATTGCCAGTAGCAAGACCTCAGGTTAAGTAGTTTTGAGACAAAGTTAAAGAGGCAAGGTTGAGATGGTTTGCAAATGTATAGAAGGGATAAGGTATATGAGGAAAACCGCAGAGAAGACTCATGGATGTAGTGAAAGAGAAGATGCAAATGGTTGCTATGGCGGTGTGTGTTTTGTGCTGGAAGTGGACAGCTGCAGAGAGCAGACATGACAGAGCAACTGTCTATGTGGAACACCTGCAGCTGCTGCTATTTAGGATTATGTGGGATATGAGCTAGCTGGCGATAACAGCCTGGAAAGGCAATTCTGTAAATTGTGTTGTTCTGGCCAAGAATAACACTGAGTCATGTTACAGTTGGTGTGACAGAAGTGGATGCTAGGATAAGTACATGTTGAGATGAGATGGAGGCAAAAGATCCACTGTGGTGACCTCTAAAGGGAGTAGCTGAAAGAAATCTCTAAAATACTTCAATACAATTAAAACTACAATTAAAAATCATTAACTAAGTAGCGACTGAAATAATTACAAATGCAAGTGGGGAATATAAACTTTCGCAGGAAGGTGGATGGCTTCTCTGAGTAAGGAGCTCAATCATTCGAGGTGGACTAAGACTAGAGGCAATGCTCCTCAATATTGAAGAGAACCAGCTGAGGAGGTCCAGGCATCTCACTGGGATGCCTCCATGTGCCACCTGGGTGAGGTGCTCTGGGGATGTCCTACTCTGAGGAGGGCATAGACCAAGGACACACTGGAGAGATTACATCTTTCTGGGCTGGCCTGGAAATCCCTCTGTGTTCCCCTGGATGAGCTGCAGTAGGTGGCTTGGGACAAGGAGGTCTGGGTTTCTCTGCTTAGCTTGCTGCCTCCGTGACCCGGCCCTGGACAAGTCACAAAATTGTACAAGTTATTGATACTGCTCAAAAAATGTAAAAACACCTTTTAATCAGAGTATAGCATCGAGTCAATGAACTTCAGGGATATTAATCTGGTTAGTTAACTAGCAGAGGGGATTGTTGATCAGTTTTAGCTACTTTGGTGTTAACAAACTTCACAACAGGTGCACTAGAGAGGCAATAATGAGACAACCCCCAAAACAGGAATGGTTTTACATGTGGAGGCTACTAACATTGTTGCCCTCCTTATCTTCTCCGGGTGTTTTTCACTATTTGCATTTAGTTAGGGTCAGTGTCACAACTGGTAGCTTTAAGGCCATACTTGGACCCTACAGAGGTTGCACAGATAGTCCAGCTCCTCCAGGATTGCACATCAATACGTGGCATTGTCAGCTTTGCTGTGTCTTCCAGCACAGTCTCTAGAATTATTGAAGGTTATTTTAACATCCATGTAGATACTGACATCCTCAACATGGCATTTAATTTATAATTAGATTAAGTTGGGTTCTCTCAAAATGTAAAAGAACCCTCCTTCAAGATTTTCAAACTCTAGATCTATTCCTTAATCCTTTGTGCAGTTGTGGAAGAAGCTCAGTCCACGTTTTTTAGATTTTACAGCATTGACAGGAAGAGGTAGCAGACAGCGCCTCCTTCTAGAGTGGGTGATGGGTGTATCTTGGCGGTAGCCAACTAGGTGTTGTCTCCACAGTCAGCCTGGTATATTGTGGGTCAGCAGAGCAGTTACTCCACTACAGTGTGGTACCTGGATCTTGCGGGATCCCTTTGTGCCAGTCTTGTGTCTTTCAGACTGATAGCTCCTCTGCTTCTTAGGGTTGGCCTTCATTTCTGGCAGGGTGCTGACCTGGTGGGCATGTGAATGTACTTAAGGTATTGGACCGCACCGTCTCCCCATGTGCTGTTTTACATATGGAATATGTAAATGAGTGGACAGATAGTCTTCATGTGATAAAGAGATAGATAGCAAGCTGTTATTTTGCAACCTTGGTTCTCTGAGTGAGAAACTCTCTCGCCACCTTTAAGGACACTTACTTGGAAACACGTTCCAATGAAACTATCAGTGATTTCATGTCTGCACAGCTGTTTTATAGTTAAGCTGTGAGGTGTGGCAGTAGTGTCTTCAAGAATTTTATACATCCTGACTAATGGGGGGTCATTCTCCCGTACATATGGAATATGTAACAGAGCAGAAAGTCTCACTAAGAGAACCGAGGTTACACAGTAACCATACGTATCCTGGTTTCTCAGTTCCATTTTGCATCTTGTGTGAGTTTTTGGTTGTTCTGTACTTTTGTGTTTACAAGTTACAGCAATAAAGCTGCTGTGTTAGTTGATTTTTTTGGTCTCCAAGTCCTGCATTTGGGTCCTGTCTAGAATTCATTTTAAAATCCTTTTGTTCACTAATAAATGCCCTGTCGTGGTGCTGGGTCGGTGACCCAGCGTTTTGAGTTTGGTTCTGATTTGATGTTTGATTTTTTCATTGTTATCTCTATTAGTGTTTAGGTTTCGTTCTCAGGGTTTCTAGGTTTTAGGCTTTTTTCCTGTGCCTCCTGTGTTTAGTGCCTAGTTATCCCTGTCCGGGTGCTCTCTCTGTGCTCTGTTTCGTGTCCCCGAGTCTGTGTCTGTAAGTTTAGTCTGTGGATTTCCTGTTTTACTTTGAAGGTCTGTGTCTCTTGTCTCATCATGTTAATTAGGATCAGCTGTGCCTCCCTCCTGTTTGCCATTCCTTGTTTCCCTCTGTGTGTCATGGTCCCCGTGTCTCGCCGGCTGACTCCGTGTCAGGTGATATGTTTTTTGTTTTTGCTCTTTCTCTCTCTCTCTCTCTCTCTCTCCCTCTCCGCTCTCTCTCTCTCTCTCTCCCTTTTCACCGTGGCGGCGCTCATTTCGGGCTTCCGCCGCTGGCCCACGCACCTGCTCTCATCACCACACCTGTTGCTGATTCCAGCGGATTGTGGCACTACTTAAGATGGCGGACCTGCGCTAGTCTTCGCTGGATCGCTGAGCTATCAGCATCATCCCCGAACCTGTTTTCGCTTTATTTGGACGGATGAACGAGAGGAGCGGCTGTGGAGAGGAATTGGACTTTGTAAAGAGAGAATGGAGCTTTCCTTCCAACTCCTGTTTCCCCACGAACCCTGGATTCCCGGACGCCTTTTCCCCAGCACTTTGTATATATTCACTTGGTGTTTTTTCTGCACTGTAAATAAAGGCACTGCTTTTTGCCCAAGGAATACCTGGCCTGCGCCTGAGTCCGTTTAAAGAACCTTGTCACTGTGTGTGTATATATAGTGTGTGGTTGCCTGTCTGTTGTCGGTCCATCTGTGTTTCCTGGTGTCTCTCTGCGTTTCTCTGTTCATCATCCCGTGTTCTGCCCTGCATGTTATGGTTTCAGATTTGTTTTTTAGTTTTCCCAGTTCAGATTTTTTCTTAGTTCTGTCCTCGCCATCCTCGCTTTTGTTTGTTTTCACCTCCTGTTAATAAAGCTTACTTGCATCATCAGCCCTGCCTGCATTTTGGGTCCTTCTTTATAACTCCACATGGCTTGCCCTCTTTTTTTATTTTATTTTTTATTTTTTCAGTTTAAAAAAAAAAAAACTATAATAAACTGGACTTGTGCATAATAATTTATGATAAAACACATACAGTGGCTTGCAAAAGTATTCGGCCCCCTTGAACTTTTCCACATTTTGTCACATTACAGCAACAAACATGAATCAATGTTATTGGAATTCCAGGTGAAAGACCAATACAAAGTGGTGTACACGTGAGAAGAGGAACAAAAATCATACATGATTCCAAACATTTTTTACAAATAAATGACTGAAAAGTAGGGTGTGCGTAATTATTCAGCCCCCTTAGTCAATACTTTGTAGAACCACCTTTTGCTGCAGTTACAGCTGCCAGTCTTTTAGCGTATGTCTCTACCAGCTTTGCACATCTACAGACTGAAATCCTTGCCCATTCTTCTTTGCAAAACAGCTCCAGCTCAGTCAGATTAGATGGACAGCGTTTGTGAACAGCAGTTTTCAGATCTTGCCACAGATTCTCGATTGGATTTAGATCTGGACTTTGACTGGGATATTCTAACACATGGATATGTTTTGTTTTAAACCATTCCATTGTTGCCCTGGCTTTATGTTTAGGGTCGTTGTCCTGCTGGAAGGTGAACCTCCGCCCCAGTCTCAAGTCTTTTGCAGACTGCAAGAGGTTTTCTTCCAAGATTGCCCTGTATTTGGCTCCATCCATCTTCCCATCAACTCTGACCAGCTTCCCTGTCCCTGCTGAAGAGAAGCACCCCCAGAGCATGATGCTGCCACCACCATATTTGACAGTGGGAATGGTGTGTTCAGAGTGATGTGCAGTGTTAGTTTCCGCCACACATAGCGTTTTGCATTTTGGCCAAAAAGTTCCATTTTGGTCTCATCTGACCAGAGCACCTTCTTCCACATGTTTGCTGTGTCCCCCACATGGCTTGTGGCAAACTGCAAACGGGACTTCTTATGGTTTTCTGTTAACAATGGCTTTCTTCTTGCCACTCTTCCATAAAGGCCAACTTTGTGCAGTGCACGACTAATAGTTGTCCTATGGACAGATTCCCCCACCCGAGCTGTAGATCTCTGCAGCTCGTCCAGAGTCACCATGGGCCTCTTGGCTGCATTTCTGATCAGAGCTCTCCTTGTTCGGCCTGTGAGTTTAGGTGGACGGCCTTGTCTTGGTAGGTTTACAGTTGTGCCATACTCCTTCCATTTCTGAATGATGGCTTGAACAGTGCTCCGTGGGATGTTCAAGGCTTGGGAAATCTTTTTGTAGCCTAAGCCTGCTTTAAATTTCTCAATAACTTTATCCCTGACCTGTCTGGTGTCTAAATCCAATCGAGCATCCGTAGCAAGATCTGAAAACTGCTGTTCGCAAACGCTGTCCATCTAATCTGACTGAGCTGGAGCTGTTTTGCAAAGAAGAATGGGCAAGGATTTCAGTCTGTAGATGTGCAAAGCTGGTAGAGACATACCCTAAAAGACTGGCAGCTGTAATTGCAGCAAAAGGTGATTCTACAAAGTATTGACTCAGGGGGCTGAATAATTACGCACACCCCACTTTTCAGTTATTTATTTGTAAAAAATGTTTGGAATCATGTATGATTTTTGTTCCACTTCTCACGTGTACACCACTTTGTATTGGTCTTTCACGTGGAATTCCAATAAAA
Source organism: Oreochromis mossambicus (assembly GCA_922035795.1). Lineage (NCBI taxonomy): Eukaryota > Metazoa > Chordata > Actinopteri > Cichliformes > Cichlidae > Oreochromis > Oreochromis mossambicus. The sequence continues at coordinate 40,025 of CAKLIZ010001267.1, forward strand.
TTGATTCATGTTTGTTGCTGTAATGTGACAAAATGTGGAAAAGTTCAAGGGGGCTGAATACTTTTGCAAGCCACTGTATGTCATAGTAGAAACTGCTATTTAGTCTATTAGTCTTTGTTCTAATGCGTCTGTATCTTTTGCCTGATGCCGGCAGTTTGAAGAGATTATGAGCAGGGTATGAGGAGCCTCCACATATCTATAGTATAACCCTCACCATATCTCTTTGTTGTGCTTCCAGTCAGGTCTTCAGGATGGTAGCATGGTATGCGCGCGTGTCTGAGGACAGCAGCAGCAGTGAACAGCAGTCATGGAGATGGAAGGTACTGCTGAGCCAGCCTTTGTGGATGTGGACCAGGGCCTGACTTTAGCCTGTGTCGCCTTCCTCTGCTTACTGCTGATGGCCATGATCATCCGCTGTGCCAAGGTCATAATGGACCCATATAGTGCGATTCCTACCTCTACATGGGAGGAACAGCACTTGGATGACTAACAAACTGAAACACATATATACATATCATAATACGTGTGGCAACCAACTAGAGTAAGGGGGTAGTGGTGGTTTTTCATTTTTCATTTTACTAAATGACAGTTTGTTTTGGGGTTTTTTTTTCTAAAATGTTGAAGCTCCAGAATACATGTACTGCTGTACAATAGAAAAATGTATAAAATCCAGACATAAACATGGAATTTACACATCAGCAAAGATTGAAGGAAGTGGGCAGCTGCTGCTTGAAAGCCATTGTTGAAGTGACATTAATACAACCAATACAATACCCTTGGCTTTTGTGCCTAGGGATGTCTTCCAGAGCCCTGAGCCTGACTTCTTGTTTGTGTAATAAACACAATTAGTATTTACAAGTGGACACAACACTTGACTGACCACACATTTCCCTTTACAACATTACAGACTGGAGAAAAAAAGCAGACAATAGTATAAAGAAGAGAATTCTTTCACAAAAGTGGAAACACAGAAAAAAATACCATATAGTGATAACACATAACTGAGCAAGATTTAAGTAATGTTTAAGAATAATCTAAACTATCATTTTAGTTTATTGCAAGTTTTATTTTTTGGTGTTTTATTTATAATTTTGGAATGCTGACCAATATAATGGAACTTCTGAGATGTTGGAACAGGATAAATCAAAGTCATCATTGGATGACTGATAATTATATGTAATCATCAACTACAGTTTATTACAGTTGTACAAAATATTGTTTTTCATTATTTTTGGAACTTTGGTAGAAACTAGCAGTAGATAATCATGAAGCCACGAGGTTAACCTCATGGCATCCTGACTGATTTTTTTTTAAATTTTTATTTATTTATTTAAAAAAAACCTAAAATATAGAGATTTGCCGTTACTTTGGAGATAAATGAAGACAGAAAAAACTAACCAGCAGCAATGCTTGATGGGTTATTTAAGTTGGGCCATGGAATGGTGTGCTACCTGGTGGCTAGCTACAAAGCTGTAGCTTTGAGAGCAACATGGAGGATGAGCATTAAAATTTTTTTCCCCTCAATGAACGCTAATGTGAGGGTCCCCAATGGGCAATGACAAAGGAAAAGACACTGAAAACTGACCAAATTTCAGTCAAGAGATCACATGATGTGATGCAGCCACTACACGAGGTTAACCATTAACCCTCTGCGGCCCAGGGTATAATTTGCCGTTTTTTAATACTTTTGATCTTACTTTTATATTTATTTCACCTTAAAAAACTATTTGTCTTGCCTTGTTTGCTATAATTTTTTTAGCACAACCTCTCATGTCTGAATTTGCAGTCAATTTTTCATTTTGCCATTCCGCATTAACACAACTGATCTAAAATCACACATAAAACATAAAATCAGAGTCAGAAAAACTCACAAACATGTTTAGCGAATCATTTTCATATTTTTAAATGTAAACGGCAAAGTAACATGCTATTTACCTAACAATGCAGCCAATTTCTCAGGCGTTTTTGTACAACCCTTTATAACTACTACAACACAAATTACAGAACAATCCGGTTTCACAATAAGATGCCACACAAATTTCACCATTTTTGCCACTCCAAAAAAATATTTTCTGTCCACAACAAGACAGAGGAACACATCTCAGGTCTAAAAACTGCAGGCCTGACAACAGGAGGTGTATCACTCCTCCTGTTTTCCACCTGGAGACAGCATTTACACTGCAATCTGCCTTCATTAGTGGCTTCATTGTTTTGACGCTCAAAACAAACAAATGAGTACACTTCACATTAACTACATTAGACAACAATACACACAAACTACACACTCCTAAAACGCTAAATGTCACATGTCTCACATGTCAAAATTCGCTGTTGATATCTCTCTCTCCCTCGCTCGCCTCAAATGCCTTGTTTTGCCATATAATTCCAGGGAACGAATACCTAAAAATCATATTTTTGACTACAGGCCTAAAGTTTATAGGTAAAAAATTAAACTAATCTTTCTTAAATTTTGATTAATTACATGGCAGGTCATGGTTTTAACAAACCTTTTGACCTTTTAGTAAAGTTGTGTTGGTCCCAGGCCTCATTATTACTACCGAAATTATGGCCTACAAAACTAACTGCAAAAATAAAACACGTTGTGTTAAACAAGAATGGTACATTAGCCGTGATCTTTGAAACTGGCCCCTGCTGAAAGAGGCCAGCTGTTATGTGCTGACAGTATATTGTATGATGTGATTTTGGCTTATGATGTAATGTTATTTTGACCATCCACAGTAAAAGTTAAACAAATGCAACAGCCCCAGTTACTTAAATATTCAATGCTGTCATCACTTAAGAAAAGGTAGACTAGCATACTTTAATATTATTAATTTCTGGACAGTGACAATGGCACTTAGCTGATTAAACAAGTTTACTAATCATTTCAAGTACTAGTCAATACTTAATAACAGACAACAAGAGAACACATGGGTGGTTACCAGGCTCTATAGAAAACAAACTGAATTATTGGACCTGTAGGGTCCAAGGTTTTTAAGGTTTTCACCAATACTAAAAGATTCAATTCAATTCAATTCAATTCAATTTTATTTATATAGCGCCAAATCACAACAAAAGTCGCCTCAAGGCGCTTTATATTGTACAGTAGATAGCACAATAATAAATACAGAGAAAAACCCAACAATCATATGACCCCCTATGAGCAAGCACTTTGGCGACAGTGGGAAGGAAAAACTCCCTTTTAACAGGAAGAAACCTCCGGCAGAACCAGGCTCAGGGAGGGGCGGGGCCATCTGCTGTGACCGGTTGGGGTGAAAGAAGAAAAACAGGATAAAGACATGCTGCGGAAGAGAGACAGAGATTAATAACAGATATGATTCGATGCAGAGAGGTCTAGTAACACATAGTGAGTGAGAAAGGTGACTGGAAAGGAAAAACTCAAT
>CAKLIZ010001268.1:0-43374 GCA_922035795.1 Oreochromis mossambicus
AAGCTTTGAGTATTTTGGATTAGTAGCACTGCTGTGTTTGTTGCATATATCTGGCTTGATAGACCATTTTGTCTTCCAAGGTATTTAATCCAGCCCCAAGCAAAAGTTTAAGACCACTTAAAATATGTCAAAAAATCATATTTTGCATGGTTGGATCTTAACAAGGTTCCAAGTAGAGCTTCAACATGTAACAAGAAGAAATGGGAGTGAGACAAAACATTTGACTGAAAACAACACTTAAACTAAAACAGCTGATCAAAAGTTTAGGACCACATGCCTTTTAAAGGCCAAATCTGTGCAAAAATGTGGATCCAATGTCATTTTCTGTCAGGTATTTACACTGTCATGATGTTCTAATGGCAGAGGCAAAAAACCCCTCTTTGAACGTGGTCAGGTTGTTGAACTGCATAAGCTGTCACAGTGGGGCATCGCTGCTGAGGTGGGACGCAGTAAAACAGTCATTTGGAATTTCTTAAATGATCGTGAGGGTTATGGAACAAAAAAGTCAAGTGGAAGACCCCAAAACATTTCACCAGCACTGAGCCCGAGGATCCAATTGGCTGTGCGTCAAGACACCGGACAATCCTGGACCCAAATTAAGGTGGTTACTGGTGTCGACTGCAGCTCCATAACCATCAGACGCCATCTGAGACTGAAGGGCAACAAAAATGAAAAACGTCATTGAAGGCCTTGTCTCCTTGAATGCCATAGAACTGATCGTTCAGGTTCTTTTGGAGGCTCCTAAACTTCTGATCAGCTGTAAAATAGCCTGTTTCAGTTTAAGCGTTGTTTTCAATAAATTGCATGCTCAAAAAATGTTCTGTCTTACTCCCGTTTCTTTTTGTTGCATGTTGAAGCTCGACTTCGAACGTTGTTAAGATCCAACCATGCAAAATATCATTTTTTGCCATTTTTCAAGTGGTCTTAAACTTTTAATCAGGACTGTATATGAAGCAAACATTCCACAGCAATCATTATTTATGTTCAAACTTTGTATTATAACATTTCCTGAGATGGTCAAGCAGAACATTACAAATAAAAAGTGCTTATTTGAGATGGAATGACTTGTTTTGTTCTTTCACACTAAATGGTTGAACAACTGAACACTTTCACTTTCATTGTCCTTCCCCATTTACAAGAAATCAGCTGAGCTTTGGTGTGTGTGTCTGTGAGGGTGTGTGTCCTGCCTGCAGCAGTGTTCGCAGGTCAGAGCGAGACTGTGCTTGTCTGTGAGATGGAAGCTGCTTCACTCTGACTCCGTCACTGTTTCAGGAAAATTCCAGAAGGGCCCAACGAGTTTTCCCTCTCTGACAGCCAGCATGTGCTCCGACCTTTGGTGCGCTGCTCCCAACCACACAGATAACCTCTCTTTTGGGTTGGCACAGAGTAACCTGAGAGTTTCACCTAAAAAGCATCTGATAGGCCCAGGCTGTGCGGCCCTGCAGCCTGACAGGAAGCTCTGAGCGAGCGAACTCTGCAAAGACCATCAGTTGTTTTCAGTTGTGTGTGTGTGTACCAGAAGTGTATAGTGCTTTATCACACACATGCAGGCGCACAGTTGAATGCTGCTGGTCTCTAACATTAAGTAACCACAGCAGTAAGTTCAAATCCATTACTCGACTGTAACTAATCACATAATCAAATATTAACAATGACTTAATAAAATCATGACGAGTTCATGTGCCTCTCCCTGTCTGATCATCTTCAACAGTTCAAAGAGACATTTTCTCCTTTTTGTGTTGTTGTATTACACATTTGAACACTAGGGGGTGAACATTTAAACAAGGCATTCATTGCTGTGTCAGCACTGACCCAGTTATCCTGGGCTTACACTGTGCGATTTTTGGCCCATTTTAAGCCGATTTTTCAGTCGTGCGACTGTTTTGGAGATCGGCCTGAGTTTCGCTTTCACCGTGTGTCGTGCATCATGTAGTATACGTGGGGTAACAACAGTCGATTAACACCTCATGACCAGCTCCCGAGGGTGTCACTGCAGCCTCTCACACTGCGCACGCACAAACACAGAAATGAAAGTGAAAAGACGGAGCAGCACGGCAGTGTACTGTGATCTGGACACAAGCGGTGGAGGTACAACTTGTAGAACTTTGGCTTATCCGAGCCTTTTCGATGTGGCCTCACAAAATTATCATGACCACAACAACCGTGAAAATAGTTGGATCTACACTGCTGCTCAATCACAGCTGCCTGATCAATGTTTTTCCATTAGCAAGTTGATAGTGGCAGTGTGTTTGTCTGTGTGAGTGAAAGACTTCTAACCCCTGCGATTCAATCTTACAGTTTGAGCAGGACTGAAAAAATTGCACAGTGTATGCCCAGCTTCAGGCTGGGCTGTCTCTGTATAAGTGAAACGGAAACTCAGTGTTGTTTGAAATAATAAAGAAAAAACAGCAACAAAGCTTTTGAGACTTGTAACTGTTTGCGGTGCAGCAATGTGCTACCAGCACCAGCGTCAGACTTCTTGCAAAGCTGTTACATCCTCATCAGTCCAAACCATCTCTGATTCCAAAACACCAAGAAACAAACCAAAAATCAGCAAAAAAAAATTAAAAATTAAACAAAAACAAAAAACACACACACACACACAAAATATACTAGCAACATCTGCACCAAAGAGTGAAATGTGGATTCTTCTAAGTCCCTATTAGCACATAAATAATCTGATCAACAAATTGATTTGCTCTGCTTGGTTACAACAGGATAAACACGACGGTTAGATTTCTATTTCCATAAAAAATAAAATATTTTTAGATGGAGCCTCATCCCTGCACCCTGCTTCTAAGACAGGGGTCTCAAACTTCAGTCCCTGAGTGCGCTATCCTGAAACTTTTCCATGTGTCCTTGGTGCAACACACCTGAATAAAATTAGTAAGTCATTAACAAGAGTACAGAACTTGACTGCAAGGTGAAGTGGGAACCTCTAACCCTACTCAAGAGTATTTAAATAAATGTATGTGTTTGGAAAAACGTACATCTAAAAGTAATTTTATTGCACCATGTTCATTCACTAATTCACTGCAACATTAATAAAATGGCTGACCTGCCACCTCAGCATGCAGTCAAGTTCTATAGACTCTTGCTAATGACCTACTAATTGTATTCAGGTGTGTTGCAACAGGGACTCATGGAAGTTTCAGGACAGCGGCCCTCGAGGACTGGAGTTTGAGACCCCTGCTTGTAAGACTTGTTCGGGGATTTTCTGAAGAGAATCCAGGTAAAGACTTTGTTTTACTGCTGTCATGTTTCTGGACTCTCCACACACAGTCTGGTTTTTGGTTCTTTTGTGTTATGACACACGTTCTTGGAAAAACACTTCAGGTTTTTTCATCAATCACGGTCGCTGGACAGTTCTGAAAATGGCATCCAATAGAACACAGGTGCCACCAGTTCCTGACTGAGTGGTTTTCATGTTGTTCCTCTTTAATCCCAAACTGCAGAAGGGAGTGTGCTGACTTTATAACATTGGCTATAACATCAGTCCATTTCAGACCTTGTACATTTTATGTGCTTCATAGAGCCTCCCAGTCTTTATGGTCAATGAAAAAAAGGCTGCTGTGGCACAGAGCATTTGAAAAAATCCTCTTCAGAATTACTGCTGTTGGTAGATGAATTTGTATTTCACTTCTGTAACTCAAAAGATGGAAGATTATTAATACAGGATGTAATTTTATGAAGTGAAAAGTAGTTTGTCTTTGGTGTAGAAACATCAGTGCGTGTGAAGGACCAGAAGAGTCGTCCATACACAGGGGGAAAGAATCACAACTCTCAATAACTTCTATTGTAAGTCCCAGCAGGTTTTCTTAGTGTACAGGTTGTAATCAGCTGACCTGCTGCACTGAGGTAGACTGCTCACAAAGTCAGTAATGTCTGACTTTGTGTCATTGGGATGAAAGAAAAAGAAAAACACATGCTTTGTTTAGCAGCAGGTGTCACATTATGAAAAAAAATAATGTCACATGTACAGACCCAATATCTGATTTTAAAACATGAAGACTCACATTTAAGCTTTAAATGAGCAGTCCTTCCTTTAAAGCTCTCTTCTTCCTCTCCTGTCTTTCTCATCTTTCTCTGAGTGAAGTTAACGCTCTTTCTTTTCTCTCCCTGTGAAATAAGCAGCTGCACCTTTAGCTGTGACACACTGAAACAAACTGCACAGAGACAGTTTGTGTTTGCTGATGTTTGTTGAGCTGATAGAAACACTGCATTTTAAATAACCTGACACAATATGTTACTCCCTTTATTCAATTCAGTTTTATTTAATAGCATCGAATTACAACAAAAGTCATCTCAAGGCACTTTCTACTGTAAGATGAAGACCCCAACAATCATATGACACACTATGAGCAAGCACTTTAGTGACAGTGTGAAGGAAAAACTCCCTCTTACCCAGATATCTGCAGCCCTGTTTGTTCCTGGGGACGATGTCTGTTGCATCTTCAAAAACAAAAATAAAATAACTGAGACTTACAATGGAGTATCGTTGCAACTTGTTTACTGAACCTTCTTTTCAATGCATGTACAGAACATCAGTGTCCATTTTTTTACTGCCTCCTACAGGACACTCTCTTCTTCCACTTTCTTACAACATAAATGTAACACAGAACCAATACTGCCTCTCCTGGCATTACCATTGTAACAACACACTCATTCTGTTTCTTTCAGATGAATAACAGGAACTTAGGATGTAGGTATCTATGAATAATAACGATTATGCATACTCATATATTTATATAACCAACTAATTTCTTGCGATACCACATCTCCTCCCCCCTTAAATCAACAACTCCCTTGACTTACAAAATAATTGCTTATGTAAAGAATGCTTAACAAGCAATCAACACGTAATTAAGGTAACCATACAACCAAACAACTGTACATATGTTTCAATGTTTCTTCTTTTTTTTCCAATTTTTCTTCTTCTTCTTTTTTTAATTAACTGGGAAGATACGTCCTTCCTGTGAGATCAGAGCGCATTGTTGCTCTATTCCTGGAAGATCTCACTCTATCTAACAAAGTCTTTTAAAGTCTCTGGTGGACGTCTCTCTCTCTGGGAATGTCGCAACACTGGTGTCATTGAGGAGTCTCCGGAGCATAAGGCAACTCCGTTTCCGGAGGTTGTGGCGATGTGTCCAACTCTGATGGCAAGCAGCACTCAGGCACTGCTGCTTTGTCATACAATGGCTCCAGCTCCCTGTCCGCTGTACTGGGAACAGTGTCAGCCACTCTTGCTCTCACCTGATCCACGTGCCGCTTCACAGTTTGACCTGATCCAATGGTAACAATGTAAGACACTGGACCCGATGCTCTCACAATGACTGCGGGAATCCACTTCGGGCCATAGGAGTAGTTTCTGATGAAGACCTTGTCTCCTGGTGTGAAACTTCTCAGTCTTTTCTTGGTGTCATGATTTTCTTTCTGTTTCAATTGTTTGTGCTGCACTTTTGTTTTCACATCAGGCATGAGCAAGTCCAAAACTGATCTAAGTCTCCGTGACATCATCAACTCTGCAGGTGATAAACCGGTAGTGGCATGCGGTGTGATGCAATAACTGAACAGAAATCGGGACAGTCTGGTTTGCAAGGTATCCCCTTTGACTTTCTTCATCCCCTCCTTAAAGGTCTGGACCGCCCTCTCAGCCAGCCCATTTGAAGAAGGGTGGAAAGGTGCTGACCTCACATGGTCAATGCCGTACTGCTTCATGAATGACTCAAATTCAGCACTTGTGAAACATGTTCCGTTGTCTGAAACTAACATTTTAGGTAGTCCAAACACACTGAAACTCTGGCGCAGTTTCTCTATAGTTACCTGTGATGTAGAGGATTTCACAGGGTAAATGTCCATCCACTTGGAATGAGCATCCACAATGATTAGAAACATCTCCCCAAGGAAAGGCCCTGCATAGTCCACATGGATTCTGGACCATGGTGACTCCGGCCACTCCCACGGGTGTAATGGTGCAGTAGGTGGTGACTTATGGTGTTTCTGACACTCCTCACATGCCTGCACTTCTCTTTCAATGTTCTCATCCATCCCTGGCCACCATATATAAGACCTTGCCAAGACTTTCATCTTCGACATGCCTGTATGAGTCTGGTGCAGGAGTTTCAATATTTTTGTCTCTGCCTTTGGTGGGAATAATTACTCGGGCTCCCCAGAGCATGCAACCATCCCTCACACTCATTTCTAGCTTCCTCTGTCGATACGGCTTTAAACAGGCATCGGTCTGAGTTGGCCAACCTTTTAAGGTGTACTCATGGACTTGCGACAACAAGACATCCTTAGCTGTCCAACATTTGATCTGTGCAGTGTCAACTAATGTGTCATCCAGTACATCCATCATCAAAACCTGCCCAGCCATCTCTTGCTCAGGTGCTGAGTCTGGTACCGGCAACCGGCTGAGCGCATCCGCATTTTCATGGTGTTTTCCTGGCTTGTACCTGATGTTGTACTCGTAAGCACTCAATGTCACAGCCCATCTTTGTACTCTTGGTGAGCCCATCTGAGGTATAGGCTTCTTTTCATTGAACAGTGAGATCAGGGGTTTATGATCTGTGTAAATCATGAAAACTCGGCCATACAAGTATTTGTGAAATTTCATGATGCCAAATATCACAGCTAAACCTTCTTTCTCAAACTGAGAATACTTTTTCTCAGCAGGAGAGAGTGTGCGTGATATGAACCCCAAAGGTCTCTTGCTTCCATCCTCCATCTTATGTGACAATACAGCGCCTACGCTGTATGGGGATGCATCACATGAGAGAACCAACTCACGGTCAGCAGAATAATGAACTAACACCTCTGCTGAGTTCAACAGGTTCTTGGATTTCTGCAATGCTTCCTCTTGTCTCTTTTGCCATGTCCACCGTACCTCGTGTCTCAAAAGTTCACGTAAGGGTGCCAACAGGGTTGCCAGGTTTGGAAGGAATTTGTTGTAGTAATTTAGCAAACCTAAGTATGCTTTCAGTTCAGTGACATTTGTGGGGGTAGGTGCGTCCATAATTGCTTTAACTTTCTTTTCCACTGGGTGGAGCCCCTGGGCGTCCACTATGTGCCCCAAGTACTCCACTTTCTCTTGCATGAAAGCACACTTGCACCTCTTTAACCTCAACCCAGCCTCCTCCAACCGGGTCAACACCTCATCCAGGTTCTGTAGATGGCTTACCTCATCCACTCCAGTCACTAAGATGTCATCTAAATACACCGCTACCTGAGGTATCCCCTTCAAAAGACTTTCCATGGTCCTCTGGAATATTGCTGGAGCCGAGGCCACTCCAAAAGGCAATCTGTTATATGTGAACAGCCCACGGGATGTGTTTACTGTCACGTACTTTTTCGATTCGTCATCCAAGAGGATTTGCTGGTAAGCGTGGCTCATGTCTAACTTTGAGAACCGCTTACCCCGGGATAGTGTGACAAACAGGTCCCCCATTCTGGGTATTGGATACTGCTCCAATGAAGCCCCTGTATTTACAGTAAGATTGTAATCCCCACACAGTCTTATTGTCCCTGTGGGCTTCAGAAGCACTACTGGTGCCGCCCATTCAGCATATTTCACTGGCGAGATGATTCCTTCTTTCAACAGTCGGTCTATTTCCTCGTCGACTTTTGCTCGCATAGCAAAGGGGACAGAACGTGGACGGAAGAAGCGTGGGGTGGCATCACTTTTCACATGAATAGCAGCTTTCATACCTTTCAGGGATCCCAACTCCTCTTTGAATACATCCTCATGTTTACTTAACACTTGCTGTAGTGTGTTTTTTCTGTTGTTCTGACTTGGTGCAGCTTTCTGTTGATACAACTGTTTTTCACTTCACTCCAGTCCAATTTAATTTCCTCGAGCCAAGCTCGACCTAGTAAGCTGGGGCCGTCGCCTTCGACCACCACCAGGGGCAGATGTTTTTTCTGCTGCTTGTATTTCACGCTGACTCGTGTTGCACCAATCACCTCAACAAAATCCACTGTATAAGTTTCCAGCTTGATTTTGATGGGCTGCAGGCTGGGGGGCTTGGTGTCTTTCCCTGTTTCTCTGAATGTTGCTTCGTTCATGACTGTTAGGCAACATCCAGTGTCTATTTCAAAGTTCACCTTTTTCCCATCAATTTGCATATCCACAGTGTAGGGGTCTACTTTTCTCAAGTGTACCACACTGCCACGCCCTAACTTGAACAGTTTTCTTTTGTGCCCTTGACTGCACTTAACACAGTTCAACGTGAAAGAGTCATCTTCAGAGCGATCTGTTTTGCTGTTATCTGCTTTCTCACCCACATTGTGAGTACTGTAGTGTGAACTCAGCTTTTTGTCTTTCTTTACATATGTTGATCCGTACTTTTTCTGGTTCAGTTTAGTCTTGCTTCTACAAGCTCTGGCTATATGTCCCACTTTACCACAAGCATGACATTTTTCTTGTTTGTACATACAGTCTGCTGCTGTGTGCTTGGTTCCTTTGCAACGATAACACTCTTTGCTTTCTCCCTTAAAGGTATGACTCTCCTGTTGTCCTCTGGTGAGACTGAAACATTTTGCTGTCGCCCCTGAGGTCTGCAGATCCTGTGCATTTTTATTTGCAGTCTCCATGGCTACTGCAACTGACAGAGCCTTGTCAAAAGTGAGATCTATTTCTGACAAGAGACGTCTCTGAATTCGGTCATCCTTAATTCCGCAGACGATCCTATCTCTCAACATCTGTTGTAACGTGTTGTCATAGTTACAATCCTGTGCCAGGCGACGCAGCTCCGCTACGTATTCCATGATGGTTTCATTCGGCTTGCGGGAGCGAGAGCCGAATTTATACCTTTGAACAATTTCACTGGGCTTCGGGTCAAAGTGATTTTTCATCAGAAGTACCAGCACTTGGAAGGTTTTGTCTTTGGGCTTGGCCGGGCTGAGAAGGTTTCGCATCAAGCTGTACGTCGCTGCTCCTACAACACTTATTAATATCGTTCTTTGTTTTTCTGCATCATCGATCCCGTTAGCTGCGAAAAACTGCTCGAGTATTTCCGTATACTCATCCCAAGTCTCATTCTTTGGATCGAACGCTACTAGCATGCCAATTGTAGCCATTTCCTCTTAGAGGTTACTGGCTTCTATTTCCAGCCGAAAACTTTTGCATTCTTTGAAAAGCTAGCCAAACCTGTAGCCGACTCCATCACTTTTTTTCTTCTCTTTTCTTTCAGTCCGATCGCCCAAACTCCTTCCCCCTAATCGTCCTCATCGCCAAAAAGATGTTGCATCATCAAAAACAAAAATAAAATAACTGAGACTTACAATGGAGTATCGTTGCAACTTGTTTACTGAACCTTCTTTTCAATGCATGTACAGAACATCAGTGTCCATTTTTTTTACTGCCTCCTACAGGACACTCTCTTCTTCCACTTTCTTACAACATAAATGTAACGCAGAACCAATACTGCCTCTCCTGGCATTACCATTGTAACAACACACTCATTCTGTTTCTTTCAGATGAATAACAGGAACTTAGGATGTAGGTATCTATGAATAATAACGATTATGCATACTCATATATTTATATAACCAACTAATTTCTTGCGATACCACAATGTCGAAGTGTCAAAACCACAGCGACAATCTGTGAGGAACAAGAAACACCCGACTGAGGTGAAACTTCAGATTTATTGGCTCCAGAGACATGTGTTGGTTTGATCTGATCCTCGGGGAATGCAGAGTTTGTGTCAGCATCCATTCTTCCTCCTCTCAGAGACAGAGGGACGAGCAGGCATCAGACTGAGCTGGACGTGATCAGCTTTATTCAGGTCACAGTTTGGGACACGACACAGAACAGCTTGTGAGAAATCTAAAGTACCAAAAACAGGAAAATAGGCAAAAACCAATGAAAAGGAAATCCTGGATGAACCAAAGAGGAACCACTTTGACTGTTTAGCTCTTATTGCATGAAATGTGCATTCATGGTGTTCTTTTCTGATATTTGTCCAATAACGAGTCAGCGTATGAAATATAAACAGCTCACACATCATTACATGAACATGAGAGCTGTGGATGGAGTTTGATTGGCACATGCTGATAACAATAATGATAATTATTATTATTATTATTGAATACATGAAACGGTCCCAACGCAGGTTTGTCTTTAATCCAAAGTGACTTGAGAGCAGATCCACTCTGCAGTCTGCTGCTATCTGTGTAACCAACATCAGCTCCATCATAAACGGATCCATTTCTGCAGGTTTTATGGCTCCTACATTTTGTCCTGTCAGGTTCCAGCTGAATCCTTACATTTCAAATGAGGCTCCATCTTCCTGTGGTCCAAGGTCAGGTTGGGTAAATGATGACAGCAGACATAAAAAGAGAGCACGCTGATGAAAATGACTCTTCTTCCCTCCTAGTTTTTACCCCATCGATGTAGGATTTAGAAATTCATACCATAGGTTCATATACTAGGAGGCTGAGGGGCACTGCGGGCTGCCAGCAGTGTTTGATATCACGCTCAGCACTGACATGTCTTCATATTCCCGCTCCTCTGGATTCAATCTTTGCTCTTTATTTACCCATTGCCATAAAGAGACCGCTCAGGTTCTCCTTCAGCACAGAGACCACACTCTGTTACCATGGTGATCAAACAGCTGATCTGACAGGTAAACTGTGATCTGGCTGCTCGGCTCCAGCCTGATGATTCAGTGAGTGAAGGACACACAAACATGGAGTCTGTCAAAGGAAACAGCAGTTAGCATGAATTTCTCCATAAGGCTGCACTTCATATTCAGACACTGAGCAGCTGCAGGTGAGCTGAACATGTCTGATGCTGAAGTGATGAAGATGACTTCATATTAAATCACATCAGCAGCTGTGAGGAAACTCCAGATGAAGTGAATAGAGTGAATAGAATCAGTGTGGATCAGGAATGTCTGCTGTTGGAGGATTCTCATGGATTCTGGTTGACTTTGGCTCAGCTGGGATCAGTGATGGATGGAGGGAATTTTACTGCAGTCGTCCTAAACAAGGGAAAGGATTACATTAACACACTAACAGATTCAGGAGCTTTCACTGATCACAGATTCAGCAGAGAGAAGTGGCTCTCTGTGTGCGCACTGCTGAGAGAAAGCAGCCGAGTTCAGCTGATTTCTGCTGTGTTTCAGTCAAATCCAGCATCACTGAGGAGCAGTAAGTAACACTCAGTGTGAGCACTGATGAAGAGTCTGAGGACAGAGTTTGGGCTCATCACTCGTCTCATCCAATAAAGAAACACTGCTAGAAGCTGCTCTCACAGCCACATCAGGCCAAACACAGGCTTCTCTTTGCTTGTAGATTTAGTGCACTTTACAGCACATTTCATACTGCAAACATGAGGAATTCACACTTTGAAATGTTCTCCTCCTCAGAGAGAAACTCTTACAAATAGGGCTTTGGAGCGTGATGTCACGGGGGTGGGCGTGGAAAGGATTTTGGCCTGGTGTGCCATTTTCCGGGGCCAAACAAAGTGCAAGCGAAAAAGAAGCAAAAGCACACACAACAGCCATGGTTCATACTTGCTGTGTGGTCGGCTGCAATGTTCGATCGCACGACCGGCACGGGAATAAGCTTGAGAATGGTTTGTCTTTTTATTCTTTCCCAACCTGGAAGCAACATCAGGGAGCTCATATAGCGGACCTTACCAAAAGAAGGCGTCTAGCCTGGATAGCAGCCGTGAGACGAGCTGATATCCAGTTCTCTTCCATCTCCAGATATCTGTTGGTGCTCCAAACATTTTCACTCCGGTAAGTTTTATATATGTTCATGTAACCCGGATTGAAAAGATGCATAAATAGTAAAAGATAAGTAAAGTCTAAGAATATAAATACCAAAGAGTAAAATTCATTTATTTAAATTTTGCTGTTTATTGAAAAGATCAAAGTTCATGTAAAATTATTAAAAACATGTTTGCATTGTTTAAAATAAGTTATCTTTCTTTTATTGTGAATTGCTTGTGAGAACTGTAATTTCCTACGGGGATATGGTCTGTGAAGGTAACACAGGGTGGAGAAGGTAGTGATGTGCGATACCACTGATTTCATTTCCGATCTGATACCAAGTAATATTCAGGGTGGTATCGACGATACTGATCCGATACCGATACTTTGTACAAAAACTTATTTTATTTATTGAATCTCAAATTATAGCGTGATAATGATTACAGGACATCAGATTACTTGTTCTTATCACTTAATAATGCAGAGTTCATCATATAGAAATAAAAAATCTGAAGTTGTGCGCTATTTGAACACCTTGCCTGCCTGCAGCACTAAAGGACTCCGTGAGAGACGTCTGTCTCGCCCTAGCAGCACCTGTCCCTCTCCTTCTCTTCAGTTCGCCTCAACATACGCTCGTCATATTCGTCATATTCTGTGATATGATTTACTCTGAGGTGTTTGACGAGGTTAGTGATGTTGCCACAACCATACATGCCAACCCTCCCAATTTTTCTGGGAGAATCCCGAATTTCAGTGCCCCTCCTGAAAATCTCCCGGAGCCACCATTCTCCCGAATTTCTCCTGATTTTCCACCCGGACAACAAAATTGAAAAACCATATCGCAGAATTCATAGGGCCCAGCCAATTCCAGTTTCCAACAATGGCGGCAGATACTTAGTTTTAATATTACTCTTATTTCTCTTTCTGGGTCGCAAAAAAACTTTTAACATATTTTCAGGTGAGAATGTAGCTGTGTAAACGTCAAATATCTGAGCCGACCAACACATTGTTTTCAAACCCCCGCGGTCTTTCACTACTCGGGTTAAACATGATATATAAGTCACTTTGATAACTTAAAAATGTTATTGTTTGGCTTTTTCAGTGTTTTATTTGTTCATGGGTAAATCGGTTTGGCTGAGATTAAAGTTATTAGATTAGATTAAATTAAATTTGACTTTATTAATCCCTCGGGAGGGTTCCTCCGGGGTTTTCACACAGCTGAATAAACGTCAAACAGAAAACTAATTAAACAAAGTGTGAGACGGTTGAGAGTTAACACCAGCGCCCGGTTATATTTTAGATAGCAATGAGCAGACAGCAGAGTTTCACTCCACCGAGGGAGCTCGTGACGTACTACCCAGCTTTCTTTAGACCACGAAGGCCGGGTCCTCAGGTGGAAGCAGCCTCTGAATTTGGACACCCCCGCTGTTTCCGGGCCGGCCAATAATACCGACATTTAACGTATTTTATCCGATAAATAAACACTGTAAAATGTATTTATCACCCCCCCAACAGCCCTTTTGAATTGTCTCCCTAATTCTGAGGTCTCACGGTTGGCAAGTATGGCCACAACAGCTCACTTTTTTGCCACATGTATCGCAAACCACGTCTCAGCTGTTTGTGGAGGTAAAATACGTTCACACATGACTCCAATTACGCTCAGCCATTGTTGTGAGTGCGCACTAGTGATGCGCGAATCATGAACGTATCGTTCAATACTCGAGAATCACTTTACTGACTCGTGAATCATGATTCACAAGCCCAACTGACTCACTGACTCATCCCTGTTGCTGTTAGCAGCAATATATCTAGCTTATAATTAAAATTGTGGAGAAAAACACAGCATCCAGTATCTTAACAAAAACATTTCTGCTCACATCAAGACAATAGCTCCTCGGTTCACAGTAGCATCGCTCTGCTAACATGCTAACAGCAGATTTGAGCTACTCACCCCCTCCCTCCTGTGCTGAATCGTAGCATAAGTGAATCACTCAGGACTCACTCACCCCCTCCCTCCTGGATCACAGCTTCTTCTTCTTCTTGGTTGGCAACCAATGTTAAGGTGCATTACCGCCCCCTGGCTCACAGCTCAGTGGACATTTAGATGAGAAAATATATATTTGACACATTTAAGGAAAATACTAATAAAATAAAAACATACAAAATAAATGTTCCCTTTAGAAATTCTTTTGCTCTTTTTTGCTCTATAAAATAGTTGTTTTCTTTTAGAATCACTCATCTTAGCAGTAGGATTTACATGAAAAGAGAAAAGAAATTAAGTTTGAGTGAAAATGTACATTTTTTGCACTCTCTGGTCAACTGACCCAGTGAATCAAATGACTCAAAAAACCCGATTCACTTTGGTGAGTGACTCATTAAAACTCGATTCAGTAAAAAGAATCAAATTTACCATCACTAGTGCGCACGCCAAGGGGCTGCGAGACATTTATACAGCCGTATTTCGCATATGACTATGAAAGGCGGAAGAGGAAGTAGTTCCTTTCAATGTAGACAATCTGAATGTTATAGTTTCTTTCCACTGTGTTCCTGTTAATGATAAACTACAAATTTACCCTAAATTACTAAAATATCGATATTTTAATGTGAGAATCGATTCTAGAACATAAATGACTGGTATCGGAGGAATCGATATTTCAGGATCGATCCGCATATCACTAGGAGAAGGAAAAAGAGGAAAAAGGAGAGCGCAAGGAGAGAGGGTGGTGGTGCGTGAGTTACACGGAGCATCCGGAGAAGTTAGCTTGTTTTATGTATTACTGTACTAGTACGTGTGTTTTGACTTTTCGGAAAGATAAGTCACAGTGTCGGTAAGCTTGTGACATAACACGTAAAGTTTCAGCGTGAAGCTGCTGGACTGTGTGTTTTGTTTCCTGCGGCCGTGCACACATTGAGTTAAAGTGAGGCTAACCCAGCCGTTCGCTAATAAGGACTACTGTAGACTGCCGTTTCGCTAAAGTTGTGGGACGTAAAAAGCTGCAGAGGATCGTTACTGAACTGGATAGCGACAGACAGACCCCAGATAGTCACTCTGAGTGCCCGCGTCACTCTGAGTACACAGGAAAATGGAGAGAGTATTTTTTCCAGAGTTAGCATCATTTTCATCTAAAAGAGTCATTATTGCACGTTTTGGAACCTAATCACTTCAATTGGCCGTTAGAGTTGGAGCAAAAAAACAGAGGAAATTCTATTGGAGTAATATAGAAAGACCACGCCCATTTTCATTTCTTAAGTTTCGTTTCTGCCGCCATTTTCTTATCCCGCAGTAGAACGGAGGCGACTGTCAGCATAAGCCAGGTAAGTGAGCAAAGTGCTAAATAATGATTTAAAATAGAATAAAATGTGGAATTTTTGTTTATGTGAAGGGTAAACAAAAATTCCCTGTATTATGCATGTATTATATTATATTACAGCTTCTGAGTTTGTGGGTCTTACATGCTGCATAATTGCCAAGGTTGATGCTAATGTTAGCTTCCAACAAAATTAATGTTCTTTGACCACTCACAGACAGCTATATTTCAATAAACTTAATTTAGCATTGCTCAATAGCTGTTTTTAGGTAGTATAATTGACCAGGGAAGTGTGTTTTTAACAAATCCTGTGCACCAATGTTTTATCCAAAATGGTAGGGTGAGCACATGTTTTTTACTCCAAATTGAGTCATGCAAATTGTCTTTTTTTAACCTCCTTTTCTGCTAAGAGTCTCTGTGTTTTATCGTGGATTGATGTTTGTGGATGTTTCACCTGTTCAGTTAGAAAACACATGTGTTTTACTATGAATTGAGTCACATACACTGACTGTTTTTGCCTGCTCTTTGGTTAAGAGCATCAGTGTTCAGGGCTCTAGACTAACTTTTTGCCACAGTTGCACTGGTGTGCCTAGCATATTTTTCAGACTATAAGGCGCACTTAAAATCTTTTAATTTTCTCAAAAATCGACAGTGGACCTTATGTATGTATTCTGATTTTGCTTACTGAAAGTAAACTGATTTTATGTGGTACACGGTATACTCAGGAGCCTCACAGAGTAATACCTACCTACTGTGCTTCAAGTAATATTACTGTTTTGTGTGTGTATAAGGACCCTAAAATGGCAGTCATTAAGAGACGTGCTTACAAAGCTCAAACTCAGGGCTGTCAGAGATGCAGTCAAACATAGGAATAGAGCAGATGCGAGAGAATTCAACATTAAGGAATTAATGGTACCGAAGTGGAGGAAGCAAGAAGAATGAGCACCTGTGTTGTACTCAGAATTGAATTGTGTGCATGGTTGCAGTCTGTAGCCCCTAGTATATTAGATTAGCATTATACAAACTTCCTATTGCTACAATGTATATTTTTCTATTACTTTTTACATGCTTTTTTATTAGAACAGAGCATCATGAGATTGTAAGACATACAAGAAATGTATATGTGTGTGTTTTGTTCAGTTTTGTAAGTATTTCTAATAAATCTGATTATTTAACAATATCCTTTTCATATCATGAAGGATGCAAGCTGTGCGTGTAAAGTATAGAGAACAACAAAAGTATATCTGTTTTGAGGGCCAACTGACCTACACATCATTTTTGGAATGTGGTGAGTAAAAAACATCAAAGTTTCCAGTGTGTTTCATTGATTGTGTGAATCAGTCAAGCTTTGGGGATGGTCCTATAATAGCTGCTATACCAAATGTTTAGGCTTTTTTTCTGGTTCAGTTTATTTAATTTCACTTTTTTGCCTTGTTCTGGTATTAATTTCAAATGTATAATGCAATTTTGTAATGTTCACAGTTGCCAAGAAGTTCAACATTCCAAACTTGGACTTAAAAGTTTTTGATGACTCAAAGACTGAAGTTGATGAGGATGTTTTTGATTTCCTTCTGAAAAAACAAAACCTTGGTGTGCTAGAGATTTGTCTAGCACAAGGTCCAAATCCAGATGGTAAGTACCTTGGAGTGTCATCGTCATTGTCATTTTTAAACTTTTAATTGACAGGGTAGTGGGGAGAGAAACTACAGTCCAGTTTATTTCCTGGTTGCAAGTGGAGAGGGTGTGAGCAGTTACGTAAGCACAGTCAGTTGTCCTATCAAATTTTTTGATCCAAATATTAAGATTGGCAAAACTTTTTTCAGGATCCAACGGGAATGGAATAATGATGGGTTTCTATCCCTGATGGAAGTTTCTGTCTGTTATGGAATGTGATGTCATGTTGTTGGTTGTGACTAATAAACTTACATTAGTTGATGTTATCGATTCTGTCACTCATTGGCTAAAACACAGGAAAATCAGGGCACTAGATCTAAAAATCTTCAACACTGTGCTCATTTATAAAGTGCTTTACAAACCCGGCTACTAGGTGGATTTTCCCGTTTGAGTGCAGCTAGCCAAAAAACGTAGTCACTTACTGCTAAATAAACACACACTCAAAGTGGACAGTACGTCCTCAGTCTCCTTACATGAAACTCATTGTTGCAGCCAGGGGCAGCACAAAAGTGACCTCTATAATTTTCATGATTTGATAGATTGGCTGAGTTCTTCTGCAAGCACCTCCTTTACCAGTTCCAGTGGAGAAATTGAAGTGGACTCTGATGACACCATATTATTGCAACACAGTCCTACAACAAGACGGAGAGCTGACGACACTTCTCTTGCCCGAGTAAGCTATGTAGTTTGCTGTATACCCTTTCAGAAAGTTGACACAAATTTGAATATATTATATGTATTATTATCAATATCATAAAAGCACAAGATTCTGCTGTCTTTCCTTCAGCACAGCTCTGCATATTGTAGACCGGATCGGCAACATAAAAAGTTAGTGTGCTTGACAGACAGACAAATTTAAGGGAAATTATTTGTGTTTTTTAACAGAACTTTAGGTGGCTTTAAAGCACAGTGATCATGAATATCTAATGAACCTCAATTCTATACTAAAAAATCCTTAAAAAAATAACGTGTTCGTGACTATAGACCTTTGATTTGATCTAGAACAAACCTGAAAGCTTTTTTAGTGGCACAAGAAAAATATTTGTGATATATTGATTATATATTATTATATTGCTCTATTTTACTGTTACTTAGATGGTTGAAGATGTTCTAAAGAACAAACCAGGAGGAGAGAGGATCATCAATGAGTATGCCCGGACAAAAAGCCTAACGGATAGCAGACGGCGTGACATGGTCAAGATATTAGTTGCACATATGACAAGTGAACATGGGTATGCTGAAATAGTTATTTCATAAGTATATATATTATAAATTCATTTATCATTTATTCATTCATTTATTTTTTTAGAGGTGGTATTTAGACTTTCAACAGTGATTGTACTTTGTGTTTGTCTGTGTAGGACAAGTCCTTCAAGATGTGTCAAAGAGAACTATGCAAAGGGTATCATCACATTGTTCCCATACCTGGCTGATCCTAGGAGCAAGTTGGGCTATGTAAGTACAAAACAGAATAAGTTCAAACAATTTATCCTTCACTCGTGAACGTAAGAGATTTTTCAGGCATGAAATATATGTAGAATCTTCTTAACAGTTTGGCTATGGATTGAGTAAAGTTGAAGATGTTTTTCTTTTCGCAGGACTTTCATCTGTGCTGCCTTTTCTTAACTCTCATTATTTAAATCCCTTTAGAGTTCAGCACTCCAGTCCTGAGCAAGGGAGCTCAGCTGTTGCAATTTTCTCATTGAAAGTGTAAATATATTTTAACATGTTAATTCAAATATTTCATTTAATTTTAGGAGCATTTTTACAATGCAGAAGATGGGAGTGGGTATCTGGCTTGGAGATTGAAGTTTATCCAAAAGGAAGCTTCTAATGGACAAAAGGAGACTCCCAGAATGTCAAAAACACAAATGGGTATGTGATATTGATAGTAGTTGGAATTCAAGTCTCACTCATCCAGAGACCAAACTGCATGCATGAAAATTCTAGCGGAGTTCTCAAGCCTTGTAGGACACGGTGTCACATTTTTGTCATATTCATATCCACTGTTAGGGGGCCCAACATCTGATAGAGACTGTTTCAGAGAAGACAACTGCCTACTGACAGACAGCTTGTGTTCTGAGGCTATTGCGCTGATGAAACATACAGCTGATGAAGGAATTGTTATGATGAAGATGAAGCAGACCTTCAACTATCGCCAAAAGATGATTCATGATCCACTGAAGTCATCTGATATCTTTTTGGACTTCCCAAGATTCCTGGATATAGGAGGATTAGTATGTTTATCTTACCTTCAACTTCCCTCACTGTTACATTTATAAGTTGAGGTGCATCTGAGAAAAAAGTGAGCATAAAAGTTGTTTGATATAAGGAGTTTCAAAAAGGTAATTTCATCTCATCTGCAGATTGAGCAAGATTTTACTTTGATGTTCGATGAAGCCACCTCTGCGAAGTTCCTGGAGAAGTGGCCCACTATCTACAAGCAGAAAGTCCTTGAACAAAGCCGTGGTCTCACGCAATCAGATGACCTTCAGTACCTTGTGCAAAATGCTGAATGCACAATAGAAGTGGAAAATGGTGAGATAAAATAGATGGATTATATTGTTATGTTTTAATTGGAGCATTTGAAAGTGCAACACCGTCACCTGCTGTCACTTTTTTTTCAAAACTTTATAATGTAAGTGTTAACACAGTTGCAGATAATGTGTTTTGGCAGCTAATTATTGTTTTCAATTTACTTATGTTTCCAGGATGGGACAGTGACATGTCATCCATTTTGATCCTTGTACACCTGTTACCACCATCACCTCATGGCCGCAAGAGACCAGGAAAGCTCTCAGCCAGACAAGCCTGTGAGCATCTTGTCAAGTTCGTCAAGGTAAAGTTACAGTAAAGGAAACATAACTAGTTATATTTACATTGATAACAATATTTCTGACGAACTAAAAGGTGTATGTTTAAATACAACTATGAATTTAGTCATTACGGAGACATAAAGACATAAAGGCTGCTCAGTCAAGCAGCCTTTATGTCTTGCACAACCATATGTAGGCTGTATTTGCAACATCACACATTTCTGTTATCACTTGAGTAAAGTACACAAAACAAGTCATTCCAAATTTTAAGTTCATTGTAAATAGAAATGCTACAATTTCAACAAATTAACTGTCATGGTAATTAACATATTTATATAGATTATATCTGTATATAGATTTTTGTAGATATACAGATTATACTCTTGACAAGCTAGTAGTTAAAATTGAACTACTTTTGTCTGTTTTGTATCTGTCCTTAATTCTGTCAGCCTCTTCTTTTTAACCTAAGTCTTATCATGTTGGAACGTTTATCTGTCTTTGTGTCACAGACGGGAACTAGCATCCAGGGGCACCTCGATGGCATCACGGAGAGCCTTCAACCATACCTTCTTGCAGTGGGCACTCAGAGGAGTGTGATTCACAAGTACTTCATTGTGATAGACAAACATGCAGTACCTTGTAAGTCACCAGGCTCTCTTGCTTGTTTTGATGAGCTTTTCAAAGCTCACTTTGTCTTTGGTACGTCATATGACCACGATCTGGTCAATATGTACAACTTCCTGCAGACCAC
Organism: Oreochromis mossambicus; assembly: GCA_922035795.1. Lineage (NCBI taxonomy): Eukaryota > Metazoa > Chordata > Actinopteri > Cichliformes > Cichlidae > Oreochromis > Oreochromis mossambicus. The sequence continues at coordinate 20,270 of CAKLIZ010001268.1, forward strand.
CATTTACGAGATAGATGTTGATACAACCAAAGTGAATCCTAGGGTTGCAGAGTTGAGGGCTCGGATGCTGCGTTGAATATATTTTTTTTCTACTAAGGGTGTTGAGCTGGAATGTTTTGTTTCATTTGCAAGAGGTCCCAGACAAATGCTAATTCCTTGATAAAGCATTTCAAAGTGATCCATGGACTCTGTTCTGGTAAGACTCTTCGTCTTAAATGTGGTCAGTTTGGTTGTGCTCAAGTTTATGGCACATTTTCTGGGTTCAGAAAGCATCTCAATAAAGTACATGACCACTGTTCTGATCCTGGTGAAGGCCCATCTACAGCTGAAGGTTCAGTTGGATGCCATTATGATTTGCAATCTAAAAGTCCTGATTCAGTCCTGCTTCAAAAATCTCTTGTGCCCAGTTGTGCTACAACAATAGCTGAACTTAAAGTGGCAGGTGTAAGTGAAACAACAATTAACTCTTTGGTCATTTCCATGGAAGAGATTGTTAGTGATATTCAAAATCAAGCAAAAGAATCAGTGAAAAGTATTCTCTCTTTACAAGAACCTGTCAAAAGTGACATTAAGTGCAAAATCGATCAGTGTTTTGAAAAAATGGAAAATCCTTTTACTGCATTAAATTCTGAAAGGAAAAGAAAACAGCATTTTGCAGAGAAGTGGGGACGTGTAGACCCAATTGAATATGTACTGGGTTCAAGATTCGATACCCTGCGCAGTCGAACTACAGGAGGCTATGATCAGGTTGTTGTTACTGATAAATTTGTTTACATCCCAATTTTGAAAACACTACAGTTTATTTACAGTCACCCTAATATAAAGGAGATGATCACCAAGTCCAATTCAAGCGAAAATCTGCTTAAGGACTTGTCTGATGGAGATTTTTTTAAGAGCCATGCTCTCTTTTCAAAGGAGAACCATGCTTTTCAGATTCAACTTTTCTATGATGATTTTGAGACTGCGAATCCTCTGGGTTCGAAACGGGGTATACATAAATTAGGAGCAATATATTTCACCTTGAGGAATTTTTCTCCTAAGTACAACTCTGCTCTCCATAATATTCATTTGGTCTCTTTATTTCATGCCCAGGACATTAAAATGTATGGCTTCTCTAAGATACTTGATCCACTTGTGAAGGATATAAAAATCCTGGAGAAGGATGGAATTAAGGTTCCCCTCTATGATGACCCAGTACATGGAACTATTGTCCAAGTTACTGGTGACAACCTTGGTCTTCACTGTCTGTTTGGTTTTGTAGAATCATTTAGTGCCAGATATTGTTGCCGCTTTTGTCTTGCTGAGAAAGAGGACTTTCAAACAGAATTTACAGAAGATTCACCCAGGATAATCATGCGAACTCAAGCACTTCATACTGAACATTGCCAAAAAATGGAGGCAAATCCCAGACTTCCTTATGTGATGGGTGTTAAACAGTCTTGCATTCTAAACTCATTGCAGTACTTCAAAACATGTGAAAATTTCTCTGTTGATATTATGCATGACATCTTGGAGGGAGTGGCACAATATGAAATGAAACTGATTATGTTACATGCAATAGATCAGTATACAACATCACAGGAAGTGGACAGGAGAATTAGGAGCTTTAACTATGGCTACATGGAACAAAACAACAAACCACCTGCAGTGAAGTTGGGAGAGGACTCAAATGACTTGGGGTTAAATGCCATCCAGTCCTGGTGTTTACTTCGGAATCTACCACTCATCTTTGGAGACTTATTTTCTCCAAATGATCAGCACTGGTATTTGCTGCTGCTGTTGCTACAAATAGTGAATATTGTATTTTCACCAGCCTTATCAAAAGGTATCACCATTTTCTTGAAACACTTGATCGCTGAACACCACACGTTATTTAAACATTTGTTTCCACACAAGAGGCTGCTACCAAAGCATCATTTCATGGTGCATTATCCTACATGTATACTCAAAACAGGACCACTTTTGCATAGCTGGTGCATGCGCTATGAAGCGAAACACAACTTCTTTAAGAAACAATTGAAAAGTTTCAAAAATGTAACTAAAACATTGGCAATAAAACATCAAAGTCATATTGCTTTCATTTGGCAGACGTTTGACCCTAGGAGATTGACCACTGGACCAGGTAAAATGCTCTCTTTAAATGCATTGGACTGGGGCTGTAAGATAGCAGAGACTCTTCAGCTACCAATCAACACCAAGGTGTTAAAAGTTAGATGGGCAAAACACCATGGAAATATTTACCGTTCAGATTTAGTTGTTTGTTTAAAAGTCCATTGTGAAATGCCAGTTTTTCACAAGATCTGCGATGTTGTTGTGAAGGATGAGAGGTTATTGTTGATTACCTTTACACTGCAAACAGTGTGTCTGAATGAGCATTTTAATGCTTTTCAAGTTTTGTGTACAAGAGATGGACCTCATGTAATTTGTGTTGAAGAGCTTTTCTGTTGTAAAGCATTTGATTTACAGGTGTCATACAGTGATAGTGATTCCAGTTTCTATATTGTACCATACTGTTTCCTGTGAACAATAAAGGTGGCTGTTAAAACATAAATAATTTCTGATTTATTTATTGTACCTTGCAGTGAATGATAATACATAGAGGGTGAAATAAAGTCACAGATTTTTCTTCTTTTAATTCTATTTAGAGTAAAATGTAGTTGTATGTAAAATTTAAATTCTATTTGGAGTGAAAATGTAGTTCTATTTCAAATAAATTTGAATTCAATTCTGAGTAAAATTCTGCTCTATTTAGAATAAAATACTATATAGAGTAAAATTCTGTTCTATTCAGAGTAAAATTAGGGTGGAGTTGTTTTTATTTTATACTAAACTGAGTAAATTATCATCATGTGTATTAAAATATTTGCACTGAATAGAGTAGATTTAACTCTGAAAGTTTAACTCTGCCGTAAGAGTAAACTTTACTCCATTTAGACTGGGACCAAATACTGTCTTTTTTAGAGTAAAATTTTTTTCAATTTGAGTAAAATTTACTCAGTGAATTTTACTGTGTACCTCTGGCAACGTGGGAAGCTAAAAACAAGTAGCTTGTGGCGCACGTGGAGGTGCTACTGCATTCAGAGCGGAGTGTTTCTGAAGGAGCTGAAGACAACCTGTTGCCTGGATTAATCTGGTGGGAATTGCACGTTTCACAAGGTACTGAGTTTATGTATTTCTTTTTGCTCGTTGAGTGAAGAACTTCCGGTTGGGAGATCGTTTTGGATTTATACTGGAGCAATACAGGCCTGCAACGTAGGGTGTATTTCTGCCGGCTTTAGGTTTAGTTTGGGACTATAATTGTTTTATCACTGGTGGTTTACACTGTATATGTGGAGATTCTGTGTACAGCTGGTTAATTGCTGTGTGTGTTTTGCTTTGCCTGAATACTGAAACCTGTCATTTTATTATTTTATTGTTTTCATTGTTTTGGTAAATTAAAGGAGGGTTACATTGCTCTACTTTCTAATGTGTATGACATGATTTACTGCACTGTAGACACTAGTGTTCATTTTCGCGTGTAGTGCTACTGTTGATCCCACAAACAAAAGAGAAGTTAATTTAAGAATATCATACGAGAGTACACTAGAAAAAGAACCCAAAGCCCATTTATTTAATGGTATTGAGTAAATAAGGGCTACATTCATATCACTCTTTATAGCTTAATAATATTATCGTTGGTGGTCTCGGAGGTTATAGAAATTGTGAACAAACATCGATTGGAGACATACGTGCTACGTAATGATGAGCTAATTCTTTCGCACAACTGAGGCGAGGCTGTCTATGAAATGTATGTAATATCTTACTCGATTATCAATGTGGTAGTTTGCATCAACTTTACAATTATGGACACATAATATGACACAGTTTGGTGGCTTGAAAATAGCCAAATCTTGCACCCAGCCATTAGTAAATTGGATGTGCGCCTCCAGCAACAGTGTAGTCGCTGTGTAGCGCAGTGTAAGCGCTTACTCCACAAACAAGATGCGTAAAGATATCGGGGTAGGACAATGGGGGTAAGTTGTTGGGGTCTTTACTCCACTGTTGTATTTCATATGGGTCCACATTTGCAATGCACTCTATTTTTTGCAAGTACCGCCGCTTCGCCTCTTGACAGTCTCTTCGGTCTCCATACCGTCCATTCTCTTTTGAGTTGCTTTTAAGCATGTTTCTTGTAGTCGTCGTTCCAACACAGTGTGTTTGTTTTGATTCGTGGCGCCGCGCTCCCACAATACATTGCGGTGTGATGTCAACTCCAAAGCCCTATACATGTCCCACAAGGCCGGCCTCCAAAATCCCCGTCCATGCCTTTCAGTCCCAAAGCTGACCCTGCTCTAATTTAGGAAATCCTGACTGCAGTGCACACTAGGGCTGTTCGATATAACGATATATATCGGATGACGATATAAAAACGTCTATCGTTTCATTTTACGCTATCGTTTGTTTCGTGGTGTCGCAAAATAAACTGTTTACGGCAATATTTTTTCATTATTTTGATGGTCACTGTAGTGGCTATATTAATTTCCTAAAGTTCTCTCTTTCTCTTATATTTAATATAACCACACTACAGACGGACAAGTGCTTGTTTTTATGCGTTGTTGTTAGCAACAACGACTGTAAAACCACCTCGTGTCCGCTTGTTTATTTTCCACATAAACCTTTCACAATAAAGCTCAAGATCCTGTTGAGACTTTTCAAAATAAACTGAATCACGTGAAAGATGCAGAGTATTTACGGATGAGAAGCAAAAAAGAGCCTCAGGTGCTAAAAAATAAACCTTAGACTCAAACGTTAGAACAGGCTTTTCCCCGCAGCACGCTGTGTAATAAATACTCACAAAGAAAACGGCGGCCCTTACAACCTATGTTTAAAAATGTATCGTTTCATGCATCAGTTAAAACACTCGACTCCAGGTACGCGACGCCCAGCTGGAAACACTTCACGCAAGTCGAGCTGCCCGACATTCACAGAATTTACAGAAAATGTTACATTTTTGTGATTTATATCGTTATCGGACGATAGATGTCTTAATATCGGGATATGAGATTTTGGTCATATCGCACAGCCCTAGCGCACACGCACACTGTGTCTGTGATGATGTCACAAACACACACCTGGAGAGTTCAGTTTGCTGTAAGCAGGAAACAACCAGGTCATGTGACTTTGACCTCCTCGTCAATACAAAAACACACGAAGGGGGAAATTATCTGTAGAGACCAAAGCAGTTTGTGTGTGTTGTGGAAAATTTAACAATAACCTGCAGCACACCCAGTGAGCTTGATTTGAAGTAGGTTTAATAAACACATTGCAATGTGGAGAGAGCATCCCAGTGAAACACCAGGATCAGCTCTGAATTTTGGCCACCGCCCTCACAGCTTATATACAGAGACACAAAGAACATGTTGGCCCCTCTGACGGGGGGGCCATACCTCCTCCCTCACAGAGAGAATTGGGACCTTGTTTTCTGCTTGACCGTCACTTAAGGATTTACATCCCTGATAAGGAGAAGGAGTCTCACTATCTGTTTAATGTCTCCCATTACAATGGCCTAACTGTGTTAACATTCCACATGCATGTAAACTGGTGACAGGAGTCCTCTTACTATAGTGAAGTGATATTACTATAACTAATGTGATATAATGTGATATGATTAAATATGTGATTAATACATGAGAAAAGAAATCAGCCAGGCTGGAAACATGGGAGTCTGTGGGGACTGACTCCCTGCTGCCTCTGCTGGACGTCAGATGAACTGCAGGGATCAGCTTCATTCGCTGTCAGTGATGCTGTCAGTGCTGTCAGTGTTACTGTCAGTGTTACTGTCAGTGTTACTGTCAGTGTTACCAGCTCAGGGTGACAGCAGCAGTTTGGACCAAGCTTCCTGTCTGTAGCAGGAGGTCCTGCGCCGACACAGACGAGTCTTCAGGAAGGACCAGCAGACGGCAGGACGACATGGCCCGAAGCAGCCGGCCGATGCGACAGTCCAACAGGTCTGTCGCCATTTTGGCCACCAGGTCCAGGTCTTTGAGAGCCACATACACATTCTGCAGGACTGACACAGAGTGGAAGGGAATCATTAACGAATGCTTATAAATCTGATGTCCTTTCTTTGTATATTACCACAATAACAGTGAGACGGGAAGCTGTCCGTCCTTACACCGCTCAGTGTTGAGAGCAGTCCAGGACAGTGAGGTGAGCCCAGGGGAGAGAGCTGCCTCCACACGGCCAATGAAGGGCTGCATGAGGGGGAGGAGGAGAGGCGGGACCCTGCCCACCACAGAGCTGTAGTCCTGGAGCATCTCCAGCAGTCTGGACCAGAGTCAGCACCATCAAAGAAAACACAAGTTTACCAAAGTGAAGAAGAGATGAAGACAAGAGTCTGAGACGAGAAGAGTAACGTCGCAGAGAAAATAAATCATGATGTCGTTTAATCAAGAGGCCGCAGCGCCTTGTTTCTGTGAGCTTTTCTTTCTCAGCTGCCGAATACAGTCAAACACAACCAGCACAGAGTGAACACACACACAAAGTAAATCAGAACAACAACCAAAGACATTCACAGCTGGAAGCTTTGGCCTCGCCACACATGTGGAGTGAACAGCTGCTCTCACCGGCTGTACAAATCTCTGAGCTCTGATTCCCTGGAGGTCATCTTCTGGATGACCTTTGGCACGCTCACGCCCAGTTTGGTCATCCACCGAGCTTCCTGCAGCACCTCCAGCACCACAGGGTCCAGGTTCACCGAGACCTCCTGAAATAAAGAGGCTCTTTCAAATGTTCAATAAAATCTAACAGCAAATTTAAGGATCCAGATCAAAAGGAAAGTGGAGTGTGTGGTGTTAGTTCACTGTCTGCAGAAACAGACAGACGGCTCTGGACTGTCAGTCACATGACTGAAATGTGTAAAAACGATTTGTTCAAATCTGAAAAAGATGATTAGAAAGTTAAACCCACACACGACCTTCAAAAGCTGCTTTCATTCAGTCGTCACAAACCTTGCTGTCTTCATGTCGCACCAGCAGGGCGGCACTCAGGCAGCGTGGCGCGCTCTCTGCAGCCTGACTCCACCCCTGCAGGTGCAGCACCTCGTACTGCAGCAACACCACAGCCAGCTGGTTGTAGCTCCGGATGACTTTAGTCATCTCTGGTCCCTGAGACAGACACAGACAGGCGGCGTCACCGAGGATGCGCTCATCACAGAGATCATGTGACTGATGGGGTAAAGTCAGAGTGTGCACCTTCAGGAAGTCAAGCTTCTTCTTCAGGATCAACATCGGAGCTTCAACCTTCCTGAAGAGCTGCCGGCTCCAAAGGACCCTGCCTGACACCTGAGAGAGAGAGCAATAATAAAAGCTCTATCAGTAAATAATCTGTATTTGTCATGGTCCGGAGTCTGTGACTCCGTGTTTATGTTTTAGTTTATTATTATTATTCTGTGGTTTTGTTTATTCTGGGGTTTTGTACTGTCCTTTTTCACGTTTCATGTTCCTATGTTCTGTGTCCCCCAGTCTGTGTTAAGTTGTGTGTGTTGTGTCATTACGTGTATGTGTTTCCTGTTTTACTTTGAAGTTCTCTGTCTGATGTCAGTGCGTTCTCTTTGCGTTTCCCCTGCTTCGTCAGCTGTGATGTCTCCCAGGTGTGTTTCCCTCCTGTTTCCCATCTCCTGATTGCTGGTGTGTGTATTTATAGTGTGTGTTCCCTCGTCCTCGTGGCTGGTTCGTCTGCGTATCTCCCTCTGTCGTCCTGTGTGGTTTCCCTATGTCCTTCTACGTCTCCCTTCACCACCCTTCATGTCTCAAGATTTCAGGTTTGTTTTTCCTTAGCTTTTCCCAGTTTAGGTTACTCTTTGGTTTTTGCTTTTGTCCACCACGTTCCCGTTTCGTTCGCCCCTCATGTAAATAAAGCTCGCTCACTTCTGAAGCAGTCTGCATCTTGGGTCCTTAATAACACACACGGCTTGCCCCGGCAACCCGTGACACTATTTCTCAATAGAAACACAATAGAAGCATCCTTGTTGTGTTGATCGTGGAGAGTTGCACACAGATACAAGAAGCTGTCATCATGTATGAGTGATGTTGTGCTGTGATGTCAGCATTGTGCGCTCCATGTTATGTAACGTAGAACAAAGTCTTCACTTTCTTGTCAACAAGAACTTTGTGAGCAAACCACCAACCTGTCGACGCCCATGCCAGCTAAGCTAGCTGCCTTCCTCCGTTCACTGCTGCTGGGGTCACAGTGGTGACTGCTTATGTAAAGTCTACACGTCCGGGGGTCACGTGACATCAATGGCGGAGTAGCTGTGTTTCTCGCCCGCTCCCACAGCTTGGCATTTGTTTAGGCCGTTATATATGTCTAATTTGGTTAAAGTCTCTGTTTATTTCGACTTTTGAACTTCGTATGATGCCAAGCACCCAGAAGAAGTTCAACCTCGGGTCAAAACCGGGCAAATCCGGAGAAAATCACCCTCCGCTCAGCGATCATACTGCAACGGTAATGGCGGAGGCCCAGTCGTCCCACTTCTCGGCCAAATGGACGTCGACAAATTGGTGGAGAGGATATCGGCGGAGGTGCTGAAGGCTGTGGAGACCTTCTTTGAGAAGAATATTGACCCGGTTCTGAAAAGACTGGAAACATGCTGATAGGAATAAAAGAAATATTTTTAATGTGTATCTGCTCATTATATTGTTTTATGTACTTTAATAATGAAGGCTTGTAGAGCAAGGCCACAAATAAGTGCTCAGCCAGACTGAAAAACAGGAAGTTTTAGTGCACAAGGCATATTAATAAATCAAGACACAGAAAAGAGGAACTTTCCGTATAAACAGTGTTCAAGCCTGTGTGACGTGTAAAGTACCGAAATAACACCATATAAGTCACAGCTTATGATTCTAATGTTAGAGAGCTCTTGCAACTGGCGTTTGAGTTGTGCAGGGGTCTCTCTCTCTGGAAGATGATTAAATGAAGAAATATAACTGTTTTAACACACTACGAGTCGGTTTTCTCTTGTCATGGGGATAAAAGGATCGGGTTCAATATTTGGTGTTTCCGCCCGGTTCGCCATGCAACAGAGAGAACAAATGTGGCCGAAGGTTGGATCTGATATGAGGCGAACAGAGGACCGGTCTAAAAAGATTTAAAGGTACGCACAAACCTGTTCAATAAGCAAATTTGTGCAAATTGGCTGAATTCTAAATTATCTGTTCGCTGAGTAGATGATCTTAACTATCAAATTGGCGCAGTAGTGGTAAAACTGAATTCTTGAGAATAAAGAAGCTTTGAAGTAATGAGAAACTTTGAAGCAAGGATAATGAAACTTTGAGAAAAAGACAGTACTGAGCTAAAAGTAACATGAGATGTTAAGAATAAGAGAATATAAGAGTTTATTGGTCAGTTTATGGTTTAATAAGTGTCAAACACGGGGTTGAAGAACCTCCCACCACTCTGAGACGTTGGAGGGGAGCCCCGGCGTGGGCATACTGCAGGTGGCACCTACCAAGAGTTGTGAGCTTGGTTTTAAAACAGCTAATGATCAAAAGGATCATTTTGAGACACACTTATTTGTGAGTAAAAAGAGTAATTTCAGACGAGGAGGTCCGACAGAAAACACCTGGTGCTGTCAGGATGTTTAAGTGACACAGAATTTCAGGAAATCGAGTCAGAAATGGTTTTGTGGCTCTTGGTAAACTGATTTTGAAGGAAAATCAGTGTTTATTGTGCTGAAGTAACAGATCCGGCGCGGTCTGAGGAAAAGAAATAAATCGGTGAATGGTTGATATACTTACATGAATTTTGGTGGATCCGCTGAGGTCCAGAAAATAATCAATGCGGACTGTGTTGGTTTGGATGTTGATAAATGATCCAGGAAGAATTGCCCTGGGTCTGTGTCTGTGTTTGTGTTGTTCAGTAACAACATGCGCAGTTAAAAATTGGGCCCTGTTCCTTCCTCCTTTTAGTTTCAAAACACAAAGGCTGTTGGATTAAGAATTACTGTGTGAGGAACGGTTTCACTTTTGACTAGGGAAATAATATGCTTACTTTTGGGTCTATGAGAATTGAATTACAGTGGGAAGGGGATCTTCTGAATGTAAGAGTGGAAGATCTCGTAACATTCCGGTTGAGATGCCGGGGTAAAAAGAGTGAGCTTGGACGAGGAAGTCTGAGAAAAGGACACCTTGAGTTGAGCAGGTGTTTAACCGACTCAGGATTTCAGAGAATTGAGTCAGCTGTGATCTTGAGTTTTAATGGTAAGTTGATTTTAAAGGAAAATCAATGTTTACCATGTTGAAGTAATTCTGAAAATATTACTAGGTGAAGAATAAGTTGTGTAAATGTGGACACACAATTGTGTTGAGATGTATGGATCGGCTGCAGTCCATCTGATAAGTGAATGCTGGGTAAACTGAGACAATAAACTGTTTTTAAATTTTCACTGGCTGCAGTGAGATACATGTGCTGAAGATTACTGGACCCAGCGAGGTCCATATGATGAAGTTCTTGGGCAGATAAATGACAGAAAAAGTTTCTGAATTTTGAGGAGAATTGTGAAGCACTGAGGTTGAATTTTCTCTGTGCTTGGTGCGCTGTGTGGACTTATATCAGAGTTATAAGTCCAAAGGTTATGACCTGGAGGTCATTCAGGGTGTGTAAAGAGCAACAGGAATTAGAAAAGGATATTTAATGTCATATTTTGTGTAAATTGAGGGAAACTCACCATATATGTTCACCTTTTTTCATTTAAAGGGACATAGACATTAACACACACACACACACACAGTTCTTGGGTGTGAGTTACTTCCTCTTTTAATTTTAAACTGCGACACATGTGTTCATTGAACTAGAACTTCAGCAGTGAATGAGACAGGATTTAGATTAGGTCTAGTTCTGGTAAAGTACTAGTTCTGGTAAAGTAAAAGATTATGCTCAAAGTTTTATGCCCTGGAGGCCAAGAGTTGTGTATGGAGAAGAACATGACTTAGAAACGGACATTTAAGGTCACATTTTGTCTAAGATGGGGAGAATTGTCCCATATGTGTTTATTTCTCTTCTCTTTTAAGAGGACAGACGCAGTTACTGAGTGTTGTCTACTTCCTCTTTCTGAGTCTCAAAAGTATGTTTGATAAAATACTCTTAGGAAAGCGTATTTCGAGTGATTCTAAGTGTGCGAATGTTGTGAGTACTCGATTTGAATGATTCTGTGTGACTTGTACAAAATAATAAATAAGTAATAATAACACATAGGAGAGTGAGTGGAAAAGTGGAAGTCTGAGAGAAAAGTGTGTACGTAGGCAAACTGCAGTGTGTGTGCGTCAAACAGGAAGTCTGATTACAGCTTGTGAGCTGGTGAGAGATGCTGCAACATGAAAACAGAGGAATTAGACTGAATGCCTTAAGAAAAAGTAATAAAAAATGATATTAATTACATGTTTTAGTGTGTCAATACAGGTGGACTCTCCTCAATCTGAAAACATGAGAACAGCGGCAAAAGGATAGATTAACAGAATTGGGATGAAAACAGGCCGGGCTTTTGGCTAAAATTTTACAGCTTGACCTCTCACTTTGTCCCGACCCTGAGAAGCTCAAGGACAGTTAATCTCCTGATGAAGACCGACAGAACATCGTGGACTTGAAGAATTAACAGCAGGCAAAAGACAGTGCAAGCGAAGCATTAACACTGATGACAACTGATGAGTCCAGCAGTATGAAAGAAAGCACGTGATGCAACATCATGAACTACAAGCTGGTAAGAACAGTGTGACATGACTGTTTGAAGGCACTGAATGTGATATTTTCCCAGGCTATGACTTAATCTAAAAGGAAAAAACTGAAAAGATCAACGGAGAAGAAACAGAGGAGCAGAAAAATCTGAGTGGGACTGTGTTGTTGGAGATTTTAAGGCCACACAGGACACTGTGAAGAGAGGGTAAGGGACCAGTCAGAGGTCAAGCCTGGACGAGTTTGAGTGCGAGAGTACAGGATATAATTGGATTGAAAATGGAAGCTAAATCATGGAGGTTTAGGATTGTCCACCACATCAAAAAAAAAAAAGAAAAGAAAAGAGAAAGACCGAAAAAAATAAATACATGAACTAACAATTACATTAATGAATAGAAAATGCACGTACACAAATTGTTACATGTGAAATTATTGTTGGAAAGAATCAGAAGTGAGAATTTGAATCCACAGCTCAGTGAAAAGATGCATGAATTAAACCTGATTATAAAATACACATGCAATGAAGAAAGCAGCTTACACTCGTTTAATTTCCAGAGCCAGTGTGTCCCCTCCCCTCATAGCACCTGTGCCCACTTGGCCCCCGTATCAGGCGAGCATGGAAGGCTGGACAGCCCATGACGGGTAAGATCCCACCTCGAAACCCTGGGACAACCTAAGGCAGGCACAGTCACGATTACTCGGCCTCAGTCCCTGTGAGCTCAGACTCACTGGTGAGATGAAGTGAAGAAGACGGGACTTCAAGGGTAAAGCCGCTGGGCTGAGGCAGAGGGGGAAATGTCATTAACAATGACCAGTGATGAGCCAAAGAGAGAAAACACTCCCTGTCTTTCTGGTTGAATTGTTCACAGCACCATGTCTCCATAAACCTGACAAGTGGGCTCTAACTTCTGGCTGAGGACAAGGAATGTTGTTATTTAAGGTGGGAAATCAAAATTGGGGTTAGCAAATTTGGGAAAGACAAAACTGACTGTTTAAGTGGAAAATTGTGAAGGAGTCTGAAACACTGCAAAAAGAAACATTTACAAAAGCACAGACACAAACAGAAAATGCATTAACAAGAGAGCTCATGAGGATTAGACAGCATGTTGAGCGTGTGAGTCTGTTTATCATCTTGTCCAAATCACTTAGTGTGTAGTAGTTTTTAGAAAAGAAAATTAGAATTCAGTGATGATGGTGTGCAAGTTGTGTGGTTGTTAATAAGATTTTCTGTGTACTGAGCAGGTGAAAGTATGTCAGTTGACCTGAGAGTGTCAGGACCCTGAAGAACTTGTGGCAAAATGTTCTGTGTTTAAGATTTTTGAGGTTGTAGTGATGGGTTGATTCGGTCAGTTTGCTTTGGGTGTTCTTGTTTTTTAATAGAGGGAGTTTTATCAAACATGCACATGTCTAAGGGGGCCCATTATTTTTGTAACAGTGCACTTAGAAAAAACCTGTCAGGTGATTTTGTTTTGTGCTTTGATGAGCTAATAATCAGCTCTCTTTTTCTCATTTTTGTTATAAGCAGGCCTGCAAGAGTGAATAACAGCGCTGACAAAATTCTCGGGAGAACAAACATAAGGTGGGCTTTCCAGATTATAACTGGCTGAGGAGAAGGCTACCTGTGGGGACCTGATCAGATTGTGAGTCTCTGTCTAAAAGGATTGCCGCGAGCCAATCCAGTCCAAAAGCATAAAGAACTATTTTCCTACAACAAAGTAAAACAAATAAATGAGCTGATGTTGCTGAGGGTGGAGAATGTGATTATTTGCGCGGGAGTCTCCACTATCAGCAATACCTTGTGTGAATGTGTGTGAGTGAATGTGTGTAAATGGATGGTGACTGGACGGACCAGGTGGACCAAAGGTTGGACCGACTGGACACTGAGATAAAGACTGGACTAAGGTTGGACACATGACTGATAACTGTTCTGTTTTAAGTTTCCTTTCTTATAACACAGATTGGATCATAAGTGGGGAAAAACTGAGTATGAAATGTGAAGTTCTGGTTAACACACAGGTTTTTGTTTCTAGGAAGTTCCAAGGATGCAGGCTGTGGATGGAGCCAGGAGTTGGAAAAGATTTGACATGATGATTAAATTGATTTCATTCCTTAAACACAGGTTTGCAGGGCCAGAGCAGATATACCTGAGAGGAGGATTGCTGAGGTGTTTTGAGAAATGATATGACTAACCTTTTTCTTTAATTTCCTAAGCTCGGGTGAAGCATTTTGAGTTTGACATATAAGATGTGTCAAAAAGGGGGAAAAGAGTTAATTTGAAAGGGGTTTTAGGATCGTTTTATGACTTTTGGGGTTTTTGATAATTTAGATATGGTAAAACTGAGGCAGAAATGGTTATTTTTCTGTTCTTTTGATTTCTAGAATAAGTGGTTATAATGCAGGCTTACACATACAGATATTACATAGATTTATTTCTAGGGTAGAGGTGAAACACAGTTTGCTTTGTCTTTGTGTAGGAACTGGTGATGCAGAAGCTGTAAAGATAGACATGCCATGAATAAGTTGATAGGAAACATGTCGAGACAGCCATATAGGGCAAAGGTGGTAGAGCCTGTATGTGGGTTTGAAAAGAGGAAGTAAGTTTTGTACAGGACGTGCTTGAGATGATTAGATGAGAGAAGGAGAGAGCTTCTTACCCAGATGAATAACATTGAAGATTATATACGTAGAAGTGATTTTTATACACATTGCGATTGTGCTCATTTAGAGTTGTTGCTTGGTCTACAAAGGGTCTTAAGCTTTGTGTGGCGCGATGTCGAGACAATCTATTGTGTAAGTGACTTGGAGCATAGAAGGATAAACCGCGTACACGCTTACAAACACTTAGAATCCGTAAACCTGCCAGGCCAAAGGCCTGAAACTCATTTAGCTTCTAACTGCATTTTAGTTTACTTGGTAACAGATGACAGGAGATTAGTTAAAGAAGAGCATCCGCCTCAGGGACCATGTAGGCTTGAAACTTATTGCCTTGTATGGAAAGAAGATGCTAGAAAGAGGAACTTGGGTGTCTGACTTTAGCTCTAAAAATTGATCATTGTCTGTAAAATATGCAAATGATGTTCTTAAGATGTAAATTATGTTCTTAGAACGTGAGAAGGGGCATAACCCTAATGAATGAAACCATGCTGAATTGAGCTGTTCGGAGAAGATCTCTGTCTGTTTTTATGCTCAGATGGTGATGGTTTATATCAGGGGTAGGCAACCTTTCTGATGGCGAGTGCCATTTAAAATTTCCTCAGAAGTCAGTGTGCCATATGATTGCATTAGCAATAAATTTAATAACGCTCTATATTAACAGTTACATTATATAGAACCACTTTATAGAATTATATTTGTTTGCAAATGTTGGCAGCTATCAGCGAATAGTTATCAGCTATTTTGAAACAAAAAAAGACACTTTTTATCCATAACAAGAACTCCATAACAGCAAATGAACTGTACAACAGAAAATACAAATGCTATTTATGGTCTCCTCACAACAATGATAAGAAAATTAAACTGGGCCAATATGGTATGTTTGTTAATACAGAGACACACATGTTAATGTGATCTCTGGTCTCCCACTCAGAGACACAGGTCTCCGAGTGTCCAGCATTCAGACAGCTACCTGAGGACACTCATGTGAGAGAAAATCTGCTCACACAGATATGTAGAGCCAAATACTGTCAATAAGGCCTCTGCAATGTTCTGAAGACAGTTAAACTTGTCAGGTAGTGATGTCCAGCAGGTGAAAATGCAGCTCCATGAACACGCACAGCTGTGGATTCCAGCTGCTTCGATGTCGCATTAACTGGCATTAACTCAGCCAGTTAATGCGAGACAAATCTAGCTGCTCATTAAAGATTTCTGGTTTGATCAGAAAATAAAACATTGGTCCATACACCTGAAAGTCCCAAAAATGCATTGTGTCTCGAGTCTATGGATGCATTTTGACTACAGACCGGCCCCCCAGATATTAAAGCCATAAAGCCTTTGAATGAAAACAAACGCTGTTATGACAGTGATGTACACTGTCTTGTTGGTAAATATATGATTTCTATTCATTTTACGTCAGATAAAAACTTTGGTTGTAAGCTTCAGATAATTATTTAATAACAGCCAGACATTTTAAATGAGAATAAGAAAGTATTTCTTTGTGCCCCCCTTTCCCTGTTAATGCCCTACCTGGCCCCCTGGCAACACTTTTCTAGCCCCGCCCCTGCACAGTTACCAGCTGTCAGCTACATAGAAAAGGATCCTGGTGTTATTTGTCTCTCAGAAACAGTTCATAACTTCTCTTCAACTCATTCATGTCACCTAAAAGGTAAACCTGTTTCTCCATCACCTGTTCAGCTCTGATGATTCAGTAAGGACATCTCCTGGTTTCATCTGCATGTTTCCCTCTCACCATATCATGACCAGCAGCTTTTACAGCTGTGGCTCCAGAAAACATCAGCTGATACTAGAAATTAATATTAAATAAATTCTAACAACAGCTGATCAAGCTTAAACGTGCTGCTGTTGTTTAGTGCGACATCCAGCGGTTTCCTCTTTCTGGCGCAAAGTGGGCGATAAACAAACAAGAGAGAAAAGCTGATCAGCTGATCACTGATCAGTTTCATGATTGAAGTAGCAACAAGAGAGCAAGGGGAGAGAATGAGAGGAGAAGAAGATGCAGCTGTGCAGCAAAGACACAGAATAACTCCAGCTTTGTGTCTTTTTCCATCCTGGTTGAAGTACGAGACAAACTGTGTTCCTTCTCAGCTCAACACGAAACGCGTAATAATTTCTCTGAATGCGGGACGATTCCGTTTGTACAGGACGGTTGGCAACTCTACTAACTAACCTTATGAATAAAATAAAGTTCACTATCAATAAAATCATAGCACCCGCGCAGCAGTATATAAACTCCGTCATGCTAGCTAGTACGCAGTACGAGTTATTGTAACTGACTGTAAAAAGTCAGCATAACGAAAATAAACTCCACCTAAACTTGGTTTATATCTGACCCAGACAGACTGCAGGTCATAACTTCTTACCTTAAGTTTAGTTCACCTGACGCTCCGACCGGCGGCTGCCTCGGGTCTCTCCTCCTCCTGCCTCCCCTTCCCTCATCCACCTGCTGGCCTCCACCACTTGTTAATTTTACTGAATCTGTGGAAGCTACGCCATGGCCAACACCAAACAACTGAGTTATTTTTACACACCGACCAGCGTCTGGCCAATCTACCACCCCCCAAAAAAGAAAAAAAAAAAATCATCGGGCCACCGAGCAAATGCCCGATGGCCAGTCCAGCTATGGTCGTGCGTGCCATCAGTTAACCCTTCGCGTGCCAACGGTGGCACGCGTGCCTAGGGTTGCCGACCCCTGGTTTATATCTTACCCTGGGTGTGTTTAATAAAACTAAAAGTGTTGCTTACATACATGAAGAGCATTGAGATTAAGTTAATATAAAGGACAGAGCCCAGAGCATGATATGGTGAAACAACTTTGAATGATTAAAGGAACATTAGATGAACACAGTAGATTAGTGAGGTGTAGCAGAGAGAGGCTTTTTGTTTTCTATCCTTTACAGGAGAAGATTCCAGGACCACAGCGACCACAGGGGTGGCGAGAATCCTGGAAGCCCGAGACCAAACGGAACCAACCAGAGAAAGGAGAAGAACAGAGCACAAAGACACCGAGTTGTTTATATTACAAAGAAGATCAAAAGCTTGTTAGACACAGGTTATAATGGGAGCATAAAAGTAATGAGAGGGACTTTACGAATAGCTGCAGGATTTATATGTTATGTAAATTGCCCAAACTCAGTGCGCTACCCGTTAAAGGGGGCGAAGAAACCAGGCCTAAGTTTTAAAGATGAAACGGGTTAACTCTATAGAGGATGTTTCCAAAGGTTGAGAAAGTAATTTAGGACCTTTTACGAGGAGAAAGCTAATTGTATCTTTTAGACTTTACAGTGTGCACTGAGGGAAGTCAGGAATAGTTTTAAACTAGGATTGAAAAAATTAAACTGGGTGAAAAGGGGGTGTAGCAAGTAGATTTAGGGCAGCTCACAGCCCGGCGTAAACGCAAGGTGCTGTCACACAGCTTAAGTTATTTGTTTGATTTATTTTTATGACAAAATAATTAGGAAACATTGAAAACATACAACCCGTTGAGGAGACAGATTGGGCAATTGAAAGGTTTTGTTTGTTTAGCATAATCTCTTTTGTTATATTTTAGCTTTTAACATGGAACATGCCTGTCTGGAGCTTCTCTCCTGATGCTACCGCGCCAAAAAACCCTTCCCCATAGAGACTATGTCAGCTCCCAGACAGACAAAAACAAACTAAAAACCAGCAATAAACAACTTAAACATAAACAATCACAAAGAAAGAACAATACAGAATCCACATCTGAACCAAAGAGTAAAACAGTGAAATGTGGATTGTTGAATATTAGGTCTCTCTCCTGAAAGTTTCTGTTATCTCACCCCAACCAGTCACAGCAGATGGCCCCGCCCCTACCTGAGCCTGGTTCTGCCAGAGGTTTCTTCCTGTTAAAAGGGAGTTTTTCCTTCCCACTGTTGCCAAAGTGCTTGCTCACTGGGGGTCATATGATTGTTGGGTTTTTCTCTGTATCTATGAAGCGCCTTGAGGCAACTTTTGTTGTGATTTGGCGCTATATAAATAAAATTCAATTGGACTGCATTGAAGTAAACTTAATGGGATAAATTAGGAATTAGTTCATTTCTCAAGTGAGAAATGAAAAAGGGGGACTGTTAGGAATAAAAGAAATATTTTAATGTGTATCTGCTCATTATATTGTTTTATGTACTTTAATAATGAAGGCTTGTAGAGCAAGGCCACAAATAAGTGCTCAGCTAGACTGAAAAACAGGAAGTTTTAGTGCACAAGGCATATTAATAAATCATGACACAGAAAAGAGGAACTTTCCGTATAAACAGTGTTCAAGCCTGTGTGACGTGTAAAGTACCGAAATAACACCATATAAGTCACAGCTTATGATTCTAATGTTAGAGAGCTCTTGCAACTGGCATCTGAGCTATGCAGGTCTCTCTCTCTTCCGGAAGATGATTAAATAAAGAAATATAACTGTTTTAACACACTACGAGTCGGTTTTCTCTGTTTTGTCATGGGGATAAAAGGATCGGGTTCAATAATGCGCAGCTAATATCTCTGCATTGGACGTTAAAATGAAGGAGGCAGAGACACGCATATCAACGCAGGAAGATATTACAGCGGGATATGGTGCCAAGATTTCCGAAGTGGAGATTAAGCTGGAGGCCGCTTTGGATAAGATTGATGACTTGGAGAACAGGAGCCGACGGTGTAACATACGTGTTATTGGGCTACCCGAAGGCAGTGAAGGTACCAACCCTGTGTCTTTTTTCAAAACGTGGTTACCGGAGTTGGTGGCTGTGAGTTTCAAGGGCGGCGCTGTTAAAATTGATCGCTGCCACCGGATGCTTGCACGCCTGCCTTCCAATGCCCAGCGGCCCCGCGCAGTCATCATAAAGCTCCACAACTTCCAGGATAAAGCACGGATCATGCAAGCGGCTAGGAGGAAGCAGTCCTTATTTCATAACGGCATTCCTATTATGATATTCGAGGACTTCTCCGCCGCTGTCCTGAAGAAACGCCAGGGATTCTACCACGTCAAACAACGCCTCAGGCAGATGGGTATCCCCTTCACCACGATGTACCCGGCTGTCCTTAGGATCAAGCTCGATGGCCAGGAGAAATCCTTTAGAACCCCAGAAGTGGTCTCAGCTTACCTGGATAACGTGCCTCAAGGGGCAGGACCGCGCTCATCCTCAGTGGCTCCAGTGGACTGTTGATCTGTGCTCCTATCCCATATGTGAGGCATTCACCAATCCCTCGTCTCCTCCTTTCTTTTTATTCTTTTTTTTTCTGTTCATTTTTTTTTTCTGTTTGTTTTCTTTTTTCTTTTCGGGTCTGTGCTGAGATAATAACCTTATACTTATAGACTATTTTATTTTGCCATTTATAATCCAAATCCTTGTTTTAGCTGCGGTCGGGCAGCTATTTCACGTTACTGATCAAGAAAAGACTCTGGTCCGGCATCTTTCTATGTCCAAGTTGGAAAGTTTGCTTGCGCCCCCTGCTGGACGTTGGAGACCTTTGTCTGACCTCCATACTCACTGGTTTCTTGACGATTCTGTTTCTTGTAAACAGTTTTTTGTTAATTGTTAGCAAAGCAGGACGTTTGTTTTTCTATGTGTATTTTATTTGCCACTGGTGTTGTAGAGCAGTGTTTGGGAGCCCTACATATCAGCTATGCTTTGGTCACCTGAGCGTGGTTCCATGCTTATTTCAAATATTGTATGATAAGTCATAATTCAGGGTTAAATGTTTGTTCCTGGAATGTAGGAGGTATACATAACCCTATTAAATGGAAAAAAATATTGAGTTTTCTTAAGAGGGAGAATGTCCATGTTGCCTTGTTGCAGGAAACTCACCTGTCTCCTCAGGAGCATCTAAAACTGAAATGTGATTGGGTCGGTCAAGTTTTTAGTTCCTCCTTTGCGAGTAAGAGCCGTGGTGCAGCCATTTTAATACATAAACACCTACCGCTGACAGTTGACCAAACAACTTGTGATAAGTCTGGTAGATATGTTTCCTTAAAGGGCACCCTAAGTGGTCAGGTAGTGTCATTTCTGAATATTTACTTTCCACCAGTAAGGTCTAACAATTTTATTGCCCATGCTTTCTCTTCCTTTTCTGACTGGGTTTGTGATAAATCTGTGATAGCCGGTGATTTTAATTGTTATTTTTCTACAACTAAGGACAGATCCCCTTCCAAACAAATTCAAATGTCTACAAGGGCCAAAGCACTTTTAGATACTTGTAACGAACTTGATCTGGTTGATACCTGGCGGAATCTTCACCCCAACGATAAAGAATTTACTTTTTTTTCTGGTGTTCATAGAACAAGTAGTAGAATCGATCTCGTTTTCACCCCCAAACGATCACTGGGAAACATTTTGAGATGTACAATAGGCGATATTATTATATCAGATCATGCGCCAGTTTTTGTTCAGCTAAGTGATCTAAATCCTGTCCCTCGGTCTCATAACTGGAGATTTAACAATTTTTTGATTCACGACCCAAAAATCGAAATATTTTTAACTGATCAGCTTGAACATTTTTTAAAGGATAATGCAACCCCTGAAGTTTCTCCAGGCCTGCTTTGGGACACCCTGAAGGCTTACACCCGTGGGCTGATTATATCATATTCAGCAGGCCTGAAACGGAAAAATCAGATGGAACAACGAAAACTAGAACGAATTACACGAACTGCAAGCTAAACATAACGAATCACCTTCAGAGCAATTAAGGAATGAAATTCAGGTGGTTAAAACAGCTTTGGAGGCACTACTGACAAGAAAGGCTGAGAAATCTCTTTTCTTCATGAGGCAGAGGTCATATGAGTTTGCTAATAAACCTAACCGCTATCTGGCCAATCTTCTTCATAATAAGGGTGCTGGTTGTAATATCCCATGTGTTAGAGACTCATCTGGTTTACCTAAATATGATAATTTAATTATTAATGACACTTTTAAAACTTTTTATAAGCAGTTATATACCTCCCAGTTTAGATCAACATACAAACAAAATATGCACCACTTCTTCTTAGGACTAAATTTACCTAAAGTTACTGAAATCCAAAGGGATGATTTATGTAAACCTATAACGCAAAGCGAAATTTTGAAGGTTGTTCAGATGCTTCCAAATAACAAAGCCCCGGGTCCGGACGGGTTCACGGGGGAATTTTTTTAAGAAATTCAGTAAGATTCTAACTTCCCCACTGTGTAAGATGCTTCTGTCCTCTTTTGAGGCAGGCACTCTCCCCCCCTCCTTGATGGAGGCTAATATTTCTCTAATTTTGAAGAAGGGGAAACCTCCTGAAGAATGCGCCTCCTATAGGCCTATATCTGTTTTAAATCTTGATTTGAAGATACCTGCTAAGGTCCTAGCTATTTGATCGTTAAGAATGATCAAACTGGTTTTATACGGGGGCGGTATTCCGCACATAGCGTGAGGTGCCTACTTAACATCATTCAGTACACATCCTTGTTTAACCCTGAGGCTCTAGTCATCTCACTTGATGCTGAAAAGGCCTTTGACCGTCTGGAATGGCAGTTTCTGTTTTTTTTACACTTCAAGAATTTGGTTTAGGTGAAAATTTTGTTAAATGGATCCAGATCCTTTGTACTTCCCCTCTTTCGGCAGTGATTACCAATGGTTAGAGGTCGGGCAATTTCAGTATTGAACGTGGCAGTCGGCAGGGCTGCCCGCTGAGCCCTTTGCTATTCGCCCTAGCTATGGAACCCCTTGCCACAGCCATTAGGAAGGATGCTACTATTGAAGGACTATGCTTGAACAATTCTCAACATAAGATTTCACTTTATGCAGATGACGTTTTAATTTTTCTAAATTCTCCTGCTCACTCAATTCCTAGATTAGTTTCGTTAATCTCCCAATACGGCTCCTTCTCAGGCTACAAGATCAATTTTTCTAAAAGTGAGGCTATGCCCCTCTCTGTTCTAAATGAGGTTGATCCAAACATTTCTCAGCCTTTTCATTGGTCTCCCTCCGGTTTCACTTATTTAGGAGTGAAGATTTCACCGAATCTAAAAGAAATGTATAGTCTGAACTACACCCCTTTAATTCAGACCATCAATCGCGATTTGGATAGGTGGTGCAGCCTCCCTCTGTCTCTTTTAGGTCGTATTCATCTGGTCAAGATGAATATCCTTCCTCGCCTCTTGTATTTATTCCAGATGTTACCACTTGCTCTGTCCAAAAAAGTTTTGTCAAAATTAAACGGTTCAATTATCTCATTTATATTGCGTAAGAAAAGACCTAGATTGAGATACAAGGCGGTCTTGCCGCTCCCGCCTTCCCACAATACCTCTGGGCTGCACAGTTTAAATTTCTTACATGTTTATGGACGATCTGGATTCCATTTACCTCAGCGCTGAGTCCACTCCTTTAAAGGGCATTCCATTGAGGAACCTGCTATATATTTCCTCAGGTAAAGCCACAGTTCTTACACAAGATAATATGGTCTTGAAAAATATGCTCACTATTTGGCGCAAAGTCAGGCGCCTGGAAGGTTATCATAATTGTTTCTCCCTTCTTACTCCTATACATGAAAACCCTGACTTCTTACCTGGTCTTCGGGCTGGTTTTGCAGACTGGTCTCAAAAAGGGATTTATACAGTGGGTGATCTTATTAATGAGAACTCTCTTCTTACTTTCAATCAACTGAAAAGCAAGTTTGGTCTGACCAATAAGGATTTTTTGAAGTACTTTCAGGTAAAGCACTATACAGGGAGTGCAGAATTATTAGGCAAATGAGTATTTTGTCC
>CAKLIZ010001269.1:0-12204 GCA_922035795.1 Oreochromis mossambicus
AATTTGTGACACGCCATTTCCTCTCCAGCTTACGAGTTATCTGCTTTTATTATATATTTTCTGTATCACATATGATAGATTGGGCATTTTTTGGCAACTGTTTTTTTTTAACAACAATGTTAATTTTAGAAAACAAAAAAAGTTTTGTCCATTTTTGAAATTAAATAAATATAAATAAATAAAACCACTTCTCACTGTACACCACTTTGTATTGGTCGTTCACGTGGAATTCCAATAAAATTGATTTATGTTTGTGGCTGTAATGTGACAAAATGTGGAAAAGTTCAAGGGGGCCGAATACTTTTGCAAGCCACTGTAGACTGCAGAGTCCTGGCCTGACGAAGTAGCTCTTCTGTTTTGTGCCATCCGCTTCGCCAGAGGTTGTTTGGTTTCCTCGATGTATAAATCCTGGCAATCCTCCTGGCACTTAACAGCGTACACTGTTACTTTGTGTCGGGGGACCCGATCCTTGGGGTGGACCAATTTTTGGTGCAGCATGTTTTGGGGTTTAAAAGCCACAGAGACCCGGTGTTTAGAAAAAATGCATCTCAACTGCTCCGATACTCCTGGTACATATGGGATCACTACAGGTTTTCGCTTGGGCAGGGGTTTTCCTTCTCTCCTGGATCGACTGGAGCTTTCTTTAGGTGCCTTCTCAGCTTTGACAAAAGTCCAGCTGGGATAAACACATTTACTCAGGTCCTTCTTGATGTGCTGTTCTTCTGCCTCACTGGCCGCTGTCTGTGGGGATGGTGTTCGCTCTGTGTTGTAGCGTCCTGATGACACCCAGTTTGTGCTCCAGTGGATGATGAGAGTCAAACCTTAGATACTGATTCGTATTCGTACACGTTAGCTTTTAGATGTCCCCCATTGTACATTTATTATATAAGATATCTATGTCTATATCTATCTATCCATCCATCCATCCATCCATCCATATGTGTATATGTATATATACATATGTGTATATGTATATATATATGTGTGTGTATATGTATATATACGTATATGTGTATAAGTATTTTCATCACTGAGTAGTGACAAAATCTTCTCATGATAGTCTTTCTGGTTAAGCAATACTGTTCACCTACCCTTGTCTGCCGGAAGGATGATAATGTTGTTGTCATCACTAAGTGATGTGAGTGCCTTCCTCTCCTCCATGGTGATGTTGGATGCTGGGAGCGTCGCATTGCTGAGACAGGTCGCAACTTTCGCCCGTAGTTGCTCTGCTTCCACTTCTCCATTATTGTTGTTATGAATTGCTGTTTCTGTGGCTGTGATCAGCTCCACTAGCGGGATTTGTCTCGGTGTGACAGCAAAATTCAGCCCTCTAGCAAGGATGTTTTTCTGTGTTTGGGTGAGCTGTCTGTCAGACAAATTCTTCATCCACTTGTCCACATCCTCCATGTTGCATCCTTGTCTCTTCTGGCCATTGAGGACACTCTCCGTATTTTGCAGTGGTTTCTGACGTACAACAAGTAAGTCAAACTTCCTTTGTTGCCTGGTCTTAGACTTCTTGTACTGTGCTAGACGAGCCTTCTCAGTAAAGTCAAACACCTTTTTAAGAGTATTCTCATCTAAAAGCATTGTCAGTCTCTGTCTGATCTACTCCTCTTGAGATTTTACCATGTCGATGGTAAAATTTGTTTGTCTCACCCGTTCATTAAGCATCTGATGCTGTGCCTTCTGGAGGATTTTAGTTGCCCGGAAACCTTTAACTGAAGAGCTCATTTGCAGACTTTTAGGAGTAATCCGGTTTTGTCGGACAGAAAAGAATCAACTTTTGGAGATTTGCTTGCCTGGAGGTTTGAGCATGCATCAAGAAGATATTACAGCAGTGAACTCGAGCTTCAGTAAAGATTCAAGTTGCAGTTATTTATATTTCCTATCACCTTAAATCTTTTAAGGTGTATATATAGATGTGTCATATATAAGAGATAAATATTCTTCTTTTTATATGTTGGCATTACTGAATTTTGCTCAATGCTTACATATATGTGGAAAAAGAAAAAGTACGAGCTGTGATAACTGTTTCTGATAAAATGAAGAGTAGACTCATATATTAAATATTCCTTTATTGGGTGAAAAAAATCATACCATGTCATAACTGCTTTAAGTCATACAGAATAGATATCAGAGCCTTAAACAGGCTGACTTCTGCTAAATGGGTCAAACTGGGCAGAAAGTCTACAAACACATAACATCCTTATAGAATATGATGTAACACTATAGATCAACTTACCTCAGATATAAACATAAACCTCAGATATAAACATATAAACAATTACAGCAATATGATGCAACACAGCAGTACCACTAATCCAAAATACTGAAAGCTTCATAGAACTGAAAAACAAACATGGAAATTGATTTTTGGGTCCATTCTGATGCTGATACATACTTTAGGTTTCTGAATATTGAAATTGTTTCTGTCTTTCAAAGTGTGTAACTTGAAGGCCCTGAGTACTTTCTCCCACACTGAAAACACTGGAATGATAAAATTATTTTAACATGACCTAATAAGACTGATTCAGGAAAGACAATTAGTTATTTTAGGTTTCTTCTGCTTTAGGTTTCTTCCTGTTAAAAGGGAGTTTTTCCTTCCCACTGTCGCCAAAGTGCTTGCTCATAGGGGCTCATACAATTTTTGGGTTTTCTCGTATGTATTATTGTAGGCTCTACCTTACAATATAAAGTGCCTTGAGGCGACTGTTGTTGTGATTTGGCACTGTATAAATAAAATTGAATTGAACTATTATGAGGTTTCTACCACTTTCTAAATGGCTGATACACTAAAACTTTAACATAAATGAATTTACATAAGACACACAGACTTTGTGCGCTGTTTTTTTTCTAATAAAATTGTCTTCTTGTGCTTTTATAGAAAGACGATGAAAGATCCTTCATCAGCAGGTAGGAGTGTTTTTATTGTGATAAGTGTATCTCATTCAAATGTGTTGCAACATGTCTTTGAGACATTGTCTTGGATTAACTCTCCACACTCTGGAGTCACTGTTCAGTTTAGATATGTTTCCCCTGGTGTTCTGCACAGGCAGCAGATTGCCCATTTCTCTGTGTTTGGTCACACACTCCCTGCTCTGCTCCAACCCAACATGCCAGGATCAATGCGGCACAAATTATAACTCTTTTATCTACAGAGCGCTAGAGTGCGACCAATTTGACCATATATGCAACCTAATTTCTCAGTGATGTGACTAAAGCACCAGTGCGACCAGCCGTTCAAGTAAGTCTCCACAACTCTGAAAGTCTCTGTGTGGTCAACAACAGACACACATTATACCCATATCATGGTCTAAACCAATCAGTGATAGTCAAGGGCTGGACCCCTCTGATTGGCTGTGGTCTACATATTCCTGTAGGCCTATGCGGTATGACAATATTGTGGGTGTTTTGCAAGCTCATTTTGGTCCCAAGCCGCTGGTCATAGCTGAAAGGTTCTGGTTCCACAAGAGGAATTGGGGGAAGAGGAAGCAGTATGTGGCGGTACTGCAAAGACTGTCAGAACACTGTGTCTTTGATTGCATGAGAACAGTACAAAAGTGTGCTGAGTCCTTTGGCGCTGGAACCCACTGATATCATGGTGAAGACATACACTGGGGAGCCACTGGCACCAGAAGGGGCCATCAAGGTGCAAGTCAAATTGAATAAGCAATGTGCAAAGCTGCCCTTGCATGTGGTGAATGTGGATGCCCCACCGCTGTTTGGTAGGGAGTGGTTGGGAGTTATTAATCTGAACTGGAAAGATTTAAAGATTATTCATGCCGAAGAACAAAGAGAAAACTGTGGCTGAGGCTACGTTAAAGGGACACTCAGCTGTTTTCTCTAAGACACTAGGCACAATGAACGGGATTAAAGCCAGATTGACATTTAGGCCTAATAGTGTACCCAAATTCTGCCCACCACGTAACATGCCTTATGCTCTTTGACCTTGAGTGGAGTCTGAACTGAAATGCCTGACTGAGCTTGGGGCGATCACACCAGTGGAACATAGTGACTGGGCCACACCCCTGGTGCCTGGCAACAAGAAGGGTGGCACTATGAGACTGCGTGGGGATTTCAAGGTAACTCTCACCCCACAGTTCTGCGTGGATAAGTACTTCCACACACTAAGAACCTGTTTGCTTCTCTAACAGGAGGTCAACACTTCAGTAAGCTGGACTTAGTAAATGCCTATCTACAGATGGAAGTAGAAGAAGAATCTAAGAAGCTGCTGACTATTTTGATTTAAAAAGGGCTATTCTGCTTCAATCATTTACCTTTTGGAGTATCGTCAACACCAGCCATATTTCAGAAGACTATGGATCAAGAGCTTCTCGGACTACCATATACCCATTGTTATCTGGACGACATCCTCGTCAGTGGCCCTTGTTGGGTCCAAACATGTGACCCTGCTCGAATTAGACTACGAGAGACTGCAAACAGAACACAAGAGCCACTCAGTTACATAACGCCCACCATAAAAACCTGTGGTGTGCCATAAAAACCAAGGCACTGTGTGTGTGTGCATGCATGTGTGAGGATATGAATGTGTGTGTGTGTGTGTGTGTGTGTGTGTGTGTGTGCCTGTATACATGACTTCCTGCCACACAGCTTACAACTGTTTAACCACATTTCCTGATTATCCAAAGGTCATCTCCCCATACCCATATATGGCTTAACTTTAAGCCCCGGCTTGAACAGTCTCGGTCGTTGTGTCCTTGGGCAAGACACTTCACCTGTTGCCTACTGGTGGTGGTCAGAGGGCCTGGTGGCGCCAGTGTCCGGCAGCCTCGCCTCTGTCAGTGCGCCCCAGGGTGGCTGTGGCTACAATGTAGCTTGCCATCACCAGTGTGTGAATGTGTGTGTGAATGGGTGGATGACTGAATGTGTAAAGCGCTTTGGGGTCCTTAGGGACTAGTAAGGCGCTGTACAAATATAGGCCATTTAATGGTTCACTATATACAAGCATAGGGGAGCCCCTAAATGGCTGGGGGTGAACGTCATTCACAAGATAAGGAAACCAGGATCTCACAGGGAATGTGCCTGTAGTTAAACATTACGACCTCCCCACCATTCAACAGGCCGGGGAGGAGAACAAAAGAATATCTAAACATGCTGTTTAAGAAAAGGTTTACAAACTGAAGCACAACAATGACAACATTTAACAAAATCACTCCAACAGCCCTGACAAACTGACACACCCCAAAACCCTTCAGGCAGTCTTGTGCAGGCTGGAGGGCTATTGTCTACATCTCAAACAGGAGAGGTGCCAGTTTTAACAGGAATCAGTGGATTACCTGGGTCACATAATTGACACGATGGGGTTACACAAGTCACCAGAAAAGGTGACATTGTGGAAGCTCCAGCACCAGGTGATGTAAACCAGCTACGTTCTTTTCTGGAAATGCTACACTATTATGGACGTTTCATACCTGATTTAGCTACAGTCCTGAAACCGCTGAATGAGCTGCTCAGTAAAGAGAGGAAATGGCAGTGGACATCAGCCTGTGAGTCAGTGTTGAGTGCTTTTGATGGCACATAGTTACACCTTGCAGTACCGCAAAGGTGTGTGTCATGTCACTGCTGATGGACTGTATTGAGAGGAGAAATATTTTACTGCTATTATTTGCTGTTATTAGTATAATCATCATTAACATTTCATGATTGAGAGTGATGTTGCATTCAGATGCATTCAGATGTTCAAATATATTGGTATTATATAACTCTTTATTATAGGTCCAGTAAGAACCACTGTAAATTGTTGAGTTGAATCTATAATTTAAAGGCTTTTGAATGTTTTATATTCTTATACTGAAGTCTTCAGTGGGTGAGAAGCTGACTGCAGGGACAGGAAGTTATAGGCTTTTGAAGTTGCAGGTTTTGCAGAAGTGAAACCGAAAGCAGAGTGAGTGCAAGCCAAAGAGTAGGGTGTTTATTATGCATTTATCTTTGATTTAAGCTTTTAGTAGAGGCTTTTGATCAAAACATTTATTCAGTAGATTACATATATAGTTCCAGTTAGGTTATTATATGTAAGGATGAGCCTCTGTCTGGTGAAAGGTCAGAAGTGTAATGGGTGAGATGTGAGAGCATTTAAGGGCGAGACACACATACAGACACATATAGTGAGAGGTCATGACACGTACACAGTACACAGCACGCACGCGCCCCGCACGTGCACACACGCACACAGATATAAACTCTTACCTAAATGAGTCTAACTGCAAAGTCGAGGCGTACGTGACATTTTGTACAGGAAGTGCACCTGATGTTCCAGGAAGATAAGCCTGGGCAGGATGGAGACAGGAACCATCTGCCGTCGAGGCGAAGATGATGTTCTATGTTAAAAGTCATTGTGGTTTTGGAGTGACGTATGCTTTGTTTAAATCTGCCTAGCAACAGAAGAGGGGGTGGTACAGTTCTCACATCTATAAAGTCTTTGTGTTGACTTTTGTAAGTTCAGTTCAATACTGATTGGGTTGTTGAACTCACACATGTGTTCATTAAAATGCCGTCTAAGTACACCAGGCTGGATCTGTGTTATTTTTAGATCCCTCTCTCAATATTTTTGAACCTTAACAACTGTCACAGCTACCTCTGTCTCTTGTGCAGAAGGAGAAACAAGGAGCAGTAGAGGTATTCTACGCATCTCAACTGAACTCGTTACCGGTCAGTGTCACCAAGATCAGACGTCACACTATGTCTGATGTTACTTTTTCTCATGTCCTTGAAATGGTAACAATTGGATGTTTCCCAGCTGCGAAAGACGTAGATCATGTGCTGTCACCCTATCTGCTGTGCAGACAAGATCTCACGATACAGCAGGGATCCTTCATATGGGGTGTGAGAGTGGTTGTGCCACCTAAGCTGCACCCTTTTATCCTGAAAGAGCTCCACAGTCATACAAAAGGAATGTGGGAGCACAAGGAGTATGGATATGCCATGTGGATCAGATGCTGACACGCCCTGAGCCAATGTCTCAGCAGTTTGCAGTGGATCCTCCAACAAGCTCTCAAACTTCATTAACCCAGAGTGATAGTTACACCATGCTTCACCCTTGTATATCTAATCAGGAAAAGACTGCTGAACAAGTTCTGAGGACCACAATACCTCCAGAAACACATCAGTCTATTGAACCACCATCATCTAAGTGTACACAGGTTACAGAAACTCTAAGACATTACCCGGTGAGGGTCACTAAACCACCTGTTCTTTACCATGATGGGTGAGCGTACTGAGAATGCATAGCTTCTCAGAGCATAGCTTAGTGGGGAGAAGATGTTATGTATGAGTCGAAATATATTGTGTGGCATACAAGCTAACACCAGTAGAGGGCACCACCCCATGTTGTGTGTGTGTAACTCTTGGAAATAAAGGAGGAAAATATAACAGTTTGAAAGTGCAGGCAGATACAAAGAGGCGAGTAGCCTGGGCAGGGTAGAAGTGGATGTAGCTGTGGGTAATGAGAAAAGATGAAAAGGACGATTGACAACTTTTTCGTTAAGTCGTGATCCATCTGAAATTCATAGCCAGTGCTCTGACACGGAGCCATGAACTTTTCAGGTTATGTCTAACACTGGTCTGGAAGAAGCATCAAATAATGAGCCAGATACAACCGACTCCGAGCTAGAGCCCACTGAAAGAAAAGTGAGTAAGTGTATACATTTCCAGCAGAGTGGCTTGACCAGTTTCCCTGGCTAAGATACAGTAAAGCTGACAACATGATGCACTGCATTTACTGTCATGATTTTGGAAAGACCATGGCCGGCAATACTGCATTTGTAACTGGTGCTAATACATTTCGAATTGAAACGCTGAAAAAGCACAGTGCATCCAGAAAACACATTATATGCCTTGATAACTGCACTGCCCAAGTGTCCCCTCTCCCAACTGCCTTTCAGCAGCAGGTAGCAGCAAACAGGTTTGCTTGTATCTTGCAAAAAGGAAGGCTAGCGAATATACTGATTGGCCAACTGAGGGGCATGTGAGGATAGTCCATAAGATATCAAGATGTTCAGTTTTTCAGATATTGAGATGTTCAGTTTGAGGCCTTTGAGACACTTTGAGGCACATTTAATTTAGATTTTCTTTTCATTTAATATATCTTGAGATGTTTTAAGTTTAAATTTCAGCTTAGTGAAGCACTTTAACAAATTTCCCACACGTGGGACTAATAAAGGCTATCTTATCTTTAAGCACAAGCACTTTTCAGTAACTTATCTTTGTCGTGTGGGGCTGTGTGCAGCAAGCAGGAAAGTACCCAATCGCAGACTCCAAAACGCAAAGAAAAAAAGTTGAACTTAAACAGCTTTATTGGTGTGCACAAACTGAACTGAACTGGGAATACAAAACTAAACTAGCAGGCAGTCAGACATAGGGCAGGGCAATATGGCCAAAAATATTTATCACGATATATATTTGAAAATTTGTGATAACGATAAAACTGACAATATAAGTGATGCGAGACAAAATATTTTACAACTCCATAACTTTATTAGTGCAAAAAAACCCATTAATTTATTTTCACTTAAACAAGCAGCTATATATCTCCAAAAGTTGAATCTGTTCATCTGGATGTAGCGTTTTGTGGGAGAAACGTTTCGTCACTCATCCACGTGACTTCTTCAGTCTCAGCTGACTGCAGGTTTCCCCAAACCTTATAAACAGTACATTTGCTTTATGACTGAAACCAGCCCACTGAAGGAACAATGGGCTGGGAGGTCAGTTCCTTAATCATAATTATGCAAATTACCACGCTATGTCCAGATGAACAGATTCAACTTTTGGAGATTTACTTTCCTGGATGATGGAGAATGCATCAACAAGCAGCTATATAAAAATTTAACAGTGCAAATGCAAATTCCTTGCTGACAGTTTAACCAAAAGGCATTTCCATAGGAAATGGGCTGACATATCCAGAGCATAACCATGTATGATATCGACAAAAGTTAAAAAGAGGTGCGTTGCAACATGTAACTGCAGTGTAGTGATGTGTTGGTCACGAACGAAACGGCTCTTAGAGCTGGCTCTTTGAAGTGAACGACGCGAGCCGGCCTCTTTTTGGGAGCCATGGGGTTTTTTTTCTTCCTGTCACCCTCTCTCTTGCACTTTTTTCCCACTTCACTCCGCACGCGAGCCTTGTGCTTTGCGCTGGGCAGAGGGGTGGTAGTTTGACTCTCAGTAGTAGGGGTGAGTTTTAATAATCGATTCATCGATTCAAATCGATTCTGGCTTGGATAATGTGAAATCGATTAATTAAAATCCTGAATCGATTTTTTAATATAAATTAATTTTGCCCGAAACGCCAGAATCTCAGGTGAAACCTCACAAAATGTCAACAACCACTAAACAGCTAAGACAGTAAATGAGAGCAGGAACACGGATTCTGCACAAGGACGTAAACACACAGCGCGAGATGTGGCCTTTCTCACCCGACGGGCGCTGCAGCTTTAAGCGGCTGCGCGCGCTCCCGTGGAGGGCAATCACTTTCTGTCAGACAATCACTTTTTGGCACAACAACTGCACGGACATGGTTGGGGCTGAAAGCCGACAGCTCGCTGATTCTGATGTTTCGGCGGGTCTGCCTTTTTGCGCTGATTCTAAAGCTGTTAGTTTTATCTCTCTCCAAACAATATTGACCGAACCAGCAGCAAAAGAAGATCCAAACTACGCTTCACATAAACATCGTTATGAATTCCCTCTGACTTTTACTGTTTTGCTTCCACCATGATAAAATCACACTTCATGCACAGCTCTCTCTCTCTCTCTCTCTCTCTCTCTCTCTGTACCTCAAGAACAGCTTCCCGTCTAAAAATCTGTTTTCCACATTATTCGCTTGCTTGTTACGCACAAGTCTACTGTTGTTTACAGTGCTGTCGGCCGCTGTTTTATTTTTCGTTTTACATACTTCCGAAAAGAAAACCTAATTTCTGCCGTTCAGTACTGAACAAATTTAAACTTTTTAAAATTATGCAAAATGCAAAACGCTTAGCCGTGTCTCTAATAAAACCGCTGTAACGTCAGAGGTAACTGTCATGATCCTGGGTCCGTTTGACCCAGCGTTTTGTGTTTTTCTATTTAGTGTGATTTTGGTTCTGTTCTTCCTCTGTTTAGTGTTTACTCTGTTCGGCCCGTGTGTGTCCTTGTATGTGTAGTTCCTGTTTTATTGTGAAGGTCTGTGTCTTATGTCAGTGTGTTCTGTTTCCCCTGCCTCGTCAGTTGTGATGTCTTCCAGGTGTGTTCCCCTCCTGTTTCCCTTCCCCTGATTCCTGGCGTGTGTATTTATAGTGTGTGTTACCTCGTCCTTGTTGCTGGTTCGTCTGTGTTGTTTGCCCTCGGTCTCCCTGCGTCTCTCCATGTATATTTCCCCAGACCTCCCTGCATCTTCGTTTCTGGTTTGCTTTGTTAATTTTCCCAGTTTAGGTTTACCTGTTAGTGTCACCCGCCATTTCTGTTTATTTGTACCACTGTTAATAAATTCTCACCTGCACTTGAGCTGCCGCTGCCTGGTCCTAATTAATTTCCACACGGCTTGCACCCGCAAACCGTGACAGTACGAACCAGCCACCATGGACCCAGCAGCAGTAAATCCGTCCGAGGAGCTCTGGGACGACATCGTTTTTAATGTGGAGAATCTTCTCGGCCTGTGGCTGGAACACCCCCCGGAAGAGCTTCGCCACGCAGTGGAAAGCCGGCTACAACGTCTCTTTTCCGGCCTGCCATGGCTGTTGGCGTCTCTTTCCCCGACCATGCAGGCCTTTCTCCACCTCACACCACACCTTCTTTCCGCCACTCCTGCCTCGCTGCCCGACTCGCCGGATGTACTCTTGCCGGGCCCGTCGGAGCCGTCTGCGGGGAGGAAACGCCGATCGTGCCGCCGGCGTGCCACCCCACAGCCGGTCGTTCGGACTTCTAATTCGCCGGCTGTGGTGAGTGAGGACTCTTTTCCATTTTCGGACTGTGTGACTCTTCATTCTGGGGCTGTCTTCTGTGTGGCAGATAATATTGGGAACAGTATATTAGCTGCCTCGCAGCCTCTCTCTGCTCAGTTAGCTGCCTCGCAGTCTCTCTCTGCTCAGTTAGCTGCCTCGCAGTCACCCTCAGTGCAGTCTCCAGTGTCACCCTCAGTGCAGTCTCCAGTGCTCCCAGCTTCACCCTCAGTGCAGTCTCCAGTGCTCCCAGCTTCACCCTCAGTGCAGTCTCCACTGCTCCCAGCTTCACCCTCAGTGCAGTCTCCACTGCTCCCAGCTTCACCCTCAGCGCAGTCTCCAGTGCCACACTCTGCTCAGTCTCCAGTGCCTCCAGTGTCACCTGTAGTTCAGTCTCCAGTGCCTCCAGTGTCACCTGTAGTTCAGTCTCCAGTGCCTCCAGTGTCTCCCGTGCCTCCAGTGTCACTTTCAGTTCGGTCTCCAGTGCCCCCTGTAGGTCAGTCCCCAGTGCCCCCTGTAGGTCAGGCTCCTGTAGTTCAGGCCCCTGTGCCTCCAGTGTCACCGTTACTTGCAGTACAGGTTCCAGTATTACCAGGTTCACCCGTTCACTCCATGCAGGGAGAAGGCTTTATGTCTGCGCAGTGTACTTTTCAGGGTTTAGCCGCCGTTGGCACAGTTAGCCACTCCAGGGCTTCCCCAGAGGCTAGGTCTCAGTCCCCAGCCGAGTCTGGACCCCTGAAGATTAAGCAGCCCCCTGAGAACCACTTCATGTCAGCGTTGCCTGGGCAGAGCCAGTGCTCAGTGCATTGTCAGTCACCACTGTGTCAGCTAGTGGCCTCCATGACTGCTGGCTTGGTCATGGCTTCTGCTGGAGGGTCCGTGGGACCGCTCTGGCCTTCGTCTCGTGTCTCCGCTGGAGGGTCCGAGGGACCGCTCCGGCCTTCGTCTCGTGTCTCCGCTGGAGGATCCAAGGGACCCGTCCAGCCTGCAGCGCCTCCGTCTCCGGCTTCCACGCCGCCGCCTGCTGCAGCGCCCCTGTCTCCGGCTTCTACACCGCCGCCTGCTGCAGCGCCCCCATCTCTGGCTTCCACGCCGTCGCCTGCAGCTCCTCCGTCTCCGGCTTCCTCGCCAGCTGCAGCCTCATCACCCACGCCAGCTGCAGCCTCATCACCCACGCCAGCTGCAGCCTCATCACCCACGCCAGCTGCAGCCTCATCACCCACGCCAGCTGCAGCCCCTCCGTCTCCGGCTTCCACGCCGTCAGCTGCAGCCCCTC
>CAKLIZ010001269.1:12592-43296 GCA_922035795.1 Oreochromis mossambicus
GCCCCCTGAACTGCTTCCACGTGGCCGCCGCTGCCTTCCGCACGGCCGGCCCCTTGAACTGCTTCCACGTGGCCGCCGCTGCCTTCCGCACGGCTGGCCCCCTGAAAGTTTTCAGTTTTGGGCTTTGTGTTCTCGAACTCTGGTGTGTTTCCTTTTGTCTTCTTTCGGTTTTTGGACTCGTGTTTTGTTTTTGTTTTTTTGTTTTTTTTCTTCTGGCCTTCTAGTGCTCCTGTTTTGTTTTGCCTCGAAAAAATCAAAATCCCAGGCCAGGAAAATCACCTTCATGTTTTTCTGTGTTTTATCTTCAGCCACTTTGACACAAAGGCATCTGCTGTGACGCTCACACCTTTGATAAAGTCTTGCGAGTGTCAGCTTCCTTTTTATAGATACAAAAATATGTAAATGTACTGATCTGAATTATAATATTTCTGACTGTCAAAATTTCCCAGATTCAAATCGAATTGAATTGAATCGAATCGAATCGAATTGAATTGAATCGAATTGAATCAAATCGTGGATCGAATCGATTCGGGACCTTGTGAATCGGAAACTAATCGATTCTACAAATCAGTGACGATACCCAGCCCTACTCAGTAGCACAGGAACAGAGTGGGAGGGAAAGAGAGAGAAAGAGAGCCAGGGACAACAACGTCACATTAGAAAGGTATAGTAGTCATCCACAACTATTTTAAGTTGCAGATGATAAAGGATTCAGAAAGTTTATTCATGCAGGCCCATATGACAGAGAATATGCATCTTCTTTTTCATATATTAATTTATATTTAATTGTGTTGTGGTTTGCAGTGTTTTGTGTTGTTTCACTTTAAATTTGTTTAAAAGGAAAGAGCTGAAAATGTAAACAGTTAAAAGCTGAAATGTGACTAGTTGGTTTTTGTATTATATGATTTATTTATTACATTTTATGTGGAGTGACTAAATAAAAGTATATTTATGGTGGCCCCTAGAGACAAAGCACGTACCAACTCCAGAACACGTAAAAACTCCCAAAACTCCAAAACATGTAAAAACTCAGAAGCACGTACAAACTCCAAAACACGTACAAAAGACAACAGAAGTGCTCCAGAATGCTAGGGGCAGTGTTGAGCTTTGTTACCTAGTAGATACACAAGCCAGGAAGTATCAACGACTGGATTTGGTGTGTGGTAGTAACGGGTAAATGAACATTTTTCTAGTTACAGTCCCCTGTATGTTTATTTATTAATCAGATATAGCTAGCTCTGGATCCAGTCGTTTTAATGATAAAAGAGAAAACTTCTAGTTTTAAAAGGGCAAGGTTTTAATGGGATTCGTGTTTACATTTCTTTCTATTTCCTATAGAGGGGGAGCTTTCCAAGGTGCGGTCAGCTTTTATTTGGAGGGTGTCAACAGAACTCCTTAAGCAGCTCCTTGAGGCCCTTGTAAGTGATGGTGTTTTAAATGAATTGGAGAAAGAATCGATACTGGAGAAGAACCCTGTCAGAGCAGATAAGGCACGCTGCTTCATCGACACAGTGAAGAAGAAAGGGGACAAAGCCTGCAGGATAATGATCAGACATCTTCAGATTGTAGATCTCTCTCTTTTCTCTCAGCTACGTTTACACTCTGATCCGTCTTCTCAGCAAGGTGAGTTCACTTTTTTGTCTAAAAACGTTTTCTTTGCATGATTTGTTGAGATGTGAGAGTGTATAACCTCAGAATTCAATTTAAGAAAAAGCAGACAGCAGGAGCTTAATTCTACAGCATACATAATAGACTATTGTCTATACCCAGTCACTTCAGGCGTACCCCAAATGTCAGTCTTAAGCCCTCTTCTCCTCCTAATTTACATCCTCCTTCTTGGTATCATTTTCCAAAAATTTGATCTTCATTTTCTCTGTTTTGCTGATGACACCCAATTATATGTCTCCTACAGGCCTGATTCCTCTCTCCCACCTTCTTTCCTTAATGATTGTTTATCCAAATTAAAATTCTGGTTCAGCTCTAATTTCCTTAAGCTTAATGAAGATAAAACTAAAATTCTCCTTATTGGCACTTAATTCAACCTATTGAAGGCAAATCATTTCCCACTCACTATTCATAACTCCACAGTTTTCCCCTAACCTCAGGTTAAGAGCCTTGGTGTCATCCTAGACAGTACACTATCCTTTAAATCTCACATCAATAATCTCACATTCTGCCTATGTCCATCTACGCAACATTAAAAGATTACCTCCTACTCTTTCCACCCAGTCTATGTCCATTCTTGTTCATAGTCTCGTTACCTCCCATAAAAATCCCTTCATAACCTTCAACTGGTTCAAAACTCCGCTGCCCGCATTATTACCAGAACCCCCTCTTACTAGCACATCACACCTGTTCTTCAGGAACTTCATTGGCTGCCTGAGAAATTCTGGATTGTGTACAAGCTTCTTCTGCTCACCTTCAAGGCCCTTCATAACCTTGCTCCTCCTTACTTTTCTGACCTGTTAAGCACTACCTCTTCTGCCCACTCACTTCAATCCTGTTCTTCTATCCAGCTTGCTGTGCCTTCTTTCTGCCTCATCACAATGGGAATGGGTCTCGCCACCCCTGTGGATTCAGTTTATTTAAATCCAGGTTAAAGACTCACCTATTCTCAGCTGCATTTGAATAAAGCACCAAATCAACACTTAAGCTTAAATTTCAAAACCTACTTATTAACTACTGATTTTATCTACTGTTCTGATTTTTGATTTTATATACTGTTTTGTCTGTTTGTTTGTTTGCTTGTTTTAATCAATTTTAAATCATGCTTTTTATTTGTTTTTGTTTTTAATGTCTCTTTAAAGCACTTTGAATCACCTTGTTGTTGAATAGTGCTATATAAATAAACTTGCCTTGCCTTGCTTTGCCTATTATTCCATATAGATTTTTAAAGGGCAAAAAGAAAAATAACATAAACATAAACAACATAAAATGCCCATTAGAAGATGTATTGGTAGGGGAAGGAAGCTGCATTGATCCCATAAATCCATGCCTGCAAGACCACTCTGACCACGACCACCACATGCCACCTCCCAGTGGGACATGGCTGGAACACCTCACCCAGTAGGCACCTAAGAAGCATCCCTGTCAGATGTCCAAACCACCTCAATCTGCTCCTTTCATTGTGGCGGAGTAGCGGCTCGACTTTGAGCCCCTTCCTGTTGGCTGAACTTCTCACCCTATATCTAAGGGAGAGGCCAGCCACCCTTCCCAGGAAGCCAATTTTCACCGCTTGTATCCGCAATTTCATTCTTTCTGCATTCCGCCCTTTTCCGGCTGAGGACCATGGACTCAGATTTGGTAAATGGTAAATGGACTGATTCTTATATAGCGCTTTTCTGTACAACATGCTGCATATAACATGCCTCATTCACCCATTCACACCCACTCACTTCTAAACACAAGTGTAAACTATAACTACATTCACACTCCGATGAATGCATCGGAGGGCAATTTGGGGTTAGTATCTTGCCCAAGGACACTTGACATGCAGACTGGGGAAGACAAGGATCGAATCACCAACCTTCCGATCAGTGGCTGATCTGCTCTACCACCTGAGCCACAGCCACCCCATATGGCTATGTGGACCAAGTTCTTACAATGGTTCTCTAAGGATCAAACAGCCCGTACCAATGGGCCAGACACCCCATACTCCCGAAGCACCTCCCGCAGGACACTCTGAGGGACATGGTCGAATGCCTTCTCCAAGTCCACAAAACACATGTAGACTGTTTGAGCAAACTCCCATGCACCCTCAAGTATCCTCAAGACGGTAAAGAACTGACCCAGTATTCCATGGCCAGGAGGAAAACCGCATTGTTCCTCCTGTATCCAAGGTTCGACTAACAGACAGACTCTCCTTTCCAGCACCCTGGCATAGACTTTCCCAGGAAGGCTGAGGAGTGTGATCCCCCTGTAGTTGGAACACACCCTCCGGTCGCCTTTCTTAAAAATCTCCCCGGTCTGCCAGTCCCCGGTCTGCCATGGGTACCCCCCTGATCTCCAAGCAACATTGCAGAGGCGTATCAGCCAGGACAGCCCTAGAACATCCAGAGCCTTCAGGAACTCGGGAAGGACCTCATCCACCCCAGGGGTTCTGTCACCAAGGAATTGTTTAACTGCCTCAGTGACCTCACCCATAGATAGACAAGTTGTCCCCCCTGTCCATAGACTCTGTTTCCTCTGCGGAAGACGTGCCAGTGGGATCTAGAATGTCCTCGAAGTATTCCCTTCACTATCTGACAATGTTCTTGATCAAAGTCAGCAGTGCTCCACCTGCACTATGCACAGTGCAGGTAGAGCACCACTTTCCCCTCCTGAATCATCTGATGGTTTCCCGGAATCTCTTTGAGTCTTTGAGGCAATCCAAAAGTATTTCCACGCAACAAAACACAAAGGAAGACAGAGGACTTAAATATACACATAAGGTCATTAGGGGAAGTGGAGGCACATGGGAACACAGTGCAAATGACCCCCACTACAGGAAAAGTGAAACTAAAACACGCTGGACATAGAGACATAAGACCTCTTCAAAATAAAGTAGGAAACAAGGAGGGACGTAGACATGACCCAGGCTGGACAACATGAAAACACACAGACAGAAAATACATGACACAGAAGACTAGAACAGACTTACACCAGGGGACATAAAGAGACCCATAACTAACTGAAAGTCGAAAAAAATAATAATAATTCTAAGACTTAAGATTATCTGATAAATAATCAAAAAGTACAAAATAACTAACTAGCCCTTAACGTAAGAACAGCACATAATTTGAACATTATGTAAACATGAGAAAACATTACAAAATAATAAAAAACGCTGAGCCCCTGACAGATTTTTGAAACTTCCTGGAGGAAACCTGGTCTTGTATGACGGCATCCATCCCACTTTGGATGGAGCAGCTCTCATTTCTAGAAATCTGGCCATATTTATTAAACCCCCAAAATGTGACTGTCCAGAGTTGGGACCAGGAAGCAGAGTTGCAGTCTTACGACCTCTCTGCAGCTTCCAAAAGGACAAAAAACAAACTAAAAGCAAGCAAAAAAAAGACTTAAACATATAAAATCACAACGAAAGAACAATACAGTATCCACATCTGCACCAAAGAGTAAAACAGTGAAATGCGGATTATTAAACGTCACGTCTCTCTCCCATTTAACTCTTTACTTTAACAGTGTTGCAAACTTAACGACTTTGTCACTAAATATAGCGACAAAGTCGTTAAATATGTAAAACGGGGAGGGAGCAGTGGTAAATGTACATTTTTCTTTGTCTAAAATAAATCAATGCACTAAAAGACATTATTGCAAACTTAGAAATCGGATGTCCTTGCAGAGCCATAACTACATCTTGTACATCCGATTTCAAATGAAGCTGTCTGGTGAGGCTTGCTATGTCCATTTTGATTGCTACTGGATAAAAATATTCTTTATTTACTGTTACTTTTTGTTGATCACAAGGTTTAAAACTACTTAAAAAGACACACACACACACACACACACACACACACACACACACACACACACAAAAGTAAATCCGCTAGAGTGAATGTTTCGGGTCAGTTTTGTGGTCCTAAGTCCGGATAAAGGAGGAGGGTTGGAATTGTGACATTAAAAAAGCAATACTTGCTAAAATAAATGTGATTTGTAGTTCTAAGTACATTCCAAATTCATTTAGGGTTTTTTTAATCACTTTATGTCTCTTTCACAATGTCATTTCTCTCTCTAACAGTGTCTGTTACAATGACACAAGCATGACCAATGATGCAAATTAGGCAATGATGTCATTTAGCGATTTCTGGCGACTTTTAGGACAGCCAATAGCGATTTTCCTTACTGAGTTGGCAACACTGGACTTTAAGAGCAGGGTGGTACAGTTAAAATTGATAAGATTTCTTCATTATTATAATTTCAGATCTGGACAGGTTTTCTTTAGAAAAAAAATAGAATATATGTAGAAATAGTAAATTAAAAACAAAAAGGAAAAAGAAATAAAAAATTTTTTTCCATTATTTTATATGATTTCTTCAGAGACACTTCAAAGTTGTCGGCATCATCTTAAATCCAAGCTAAAGAAGAAGTTCCAGTGTGTGTTTGAGGGGATCGCTAAAGCAGGAAACCCAACCCTTCTGAATAAGGTCTACACAGAGCTCTACATCACAGAGGGAGGGACTGCAGAGGTCAATGATGAACATGAGGTCAGAAAGATTGAAAAAGCAAACAGGAAAACAGACAGAGCAGAAACAACAATCAGACAAGAAGCCATCTTTAAAGACTTACCTGGAAGAGATGAACCAATCAGAACAGTGCTGACAAAGGGAGTTGCTGGCATTGGGAAAACAGTCTTAACACAGAAATACACCCTGGACTGGGCTGAAGGCAAAGCCAACCAGGACATCCAGTTCATATTTCCATTCACTTTCAGAGAGCTGAATGTGCTGAAAGAGGAAAAGTTCAGCTTGGTGGAACTTGTTCATCACTTTTTTACTGAAACCAAAGAAGCAGGAATCTGCAGCTTTGAAGACTTCCAGGTTGTGTTCATCTTTGATGGTCTGGATGAGTGTCGACTTCCTCTGGACTTCCACAAAACTACAATCATAACTGACCCTAGAAAGTCCACCTCAGTGGATGTGCTGCTGATAAACCTCATCAGGGGGGAACTCCTTCCTTTTGCTCGCCTCTGGATAACCGCACGACCTGCTGCAGCTGATCAGATCCCTCCAAAGTGTGTTTCTATGGTGACAGAGATCAGAGGGTTCACTGACCCACAGAAGGAGGAGTACTTCAAAAAGAGATTCAGAGATGAAGAGCAGGCCAGCAGGATCATCTCCCACATCAAGACATCACGAAGCCTCCACATCATGTGCCACATCCCAGTCTTCTGCTGGATCACTGCTACAGTTCTGGAGGATGTGCTGGAAACCAGAGAGGGAGGACAGCTGCCCAAGACCCTGACTGAGATGTACATCCACTTCCTGGTGGTTCAGGTCAAAGTGAAGAAGGTCAAGTATGATGGAGGAGCTGAGACAGATCCACACTGGAGTCCAGAGAGCAGGAAGATGATTGAGTCTCTGGGGAAACTGGCTTTTGATGAGTTGCAGAAAGGAAACCTGATCTTCTATGAATCAGACCTGACAGAGTGT
Organism: Oreochromis mossambicus; assembly: GCA_922035795.1. Lineage (NCBI taxonomy): Eukaryota > Metazoa > Chordata > Actinopteri > Cichliformes > Cichlidae > Oreochromis > Oreochromis mossambicus. Next base: position 19,741 of record CAKLIZ010001269.1, read on the forward strand.
GGCATCAATATCAGAGCAGCCTCAGTGTACTCAGGAGTGTTCACACAGATCTTTAAAGAGGAGAGAGGACTGTACCAGGACATGGTGTTCTGCTTCATCCATCTGAGTGTTCAGGAGTTTCTGGCTGCTCTTCATGTCCATCTGACCTTCATCAACTCTGGACTCAATCTGCTGGATGAACAAACAATCAGCGAAAAGTCTGAAACAGGAGAATGTACAGAGAAACACCTCTACCAGAGTGCTGTGGAAAAGGCCTTACAGAGTCCAAATGGACACCTGGACTTGTTCCTCCGCTTCCTCCTGGGTCTTTCACTGCAGGCCAATCAGAGTCTGCTACGAGGCCTGATGACACAGATAGGAAGTAGCTCACAGATCAATCGGGAAACAGTCCAGTACATCAAGAAGAAGCTCAGTCAAAATCTGTCTGCAGAGAAAAGCATCAATCTTTTCCACTGTCTGAATGAACTGAATGATCATTCTCTAGTGGAGGAGATCCAACAGTCCCTGAGATCAGGAAGTCTCTCCACAGATGAACTTTCTCCTGCTCAGTGGTCAGCTCTGGTCTTCATCTTACTGTCGTCAGAAAAAGATCTGGATGAGTTTGACCTGAAGAAATACTCTGCTTCAGAGGAGGCTCTTCTGAGGCTGCTGCCAGTGGTCAAAGCCTCCAACAAAGCTCTGTGAGTAAATATGACTTTGTACCTTCATTCTTAAAATCATGTTCCTACAAAAAAACAAACAAACAAACAAACAAACAAAAAAAAACCGGTGTCCTCAGTTCCAGGAACCTAGTTTTGTTTCAAAACATAAAAAAAATGTTGTTAGCCCTGTAACAGACTGGCGACCTGTCCAGGGTGTACCCTGGCTCTCTCCCTAAGGCAGTTGGAGGGCAGCACGGTGGTTAGCACTGTTGTCTCACAGCAAGAAAGTCCTGAATTAAATTTCACTATCAGGTTCAGGTCTTTCTGTGTGGAGTTTGCTTGGTCTCCCCGTGTTTGTGTGGGTTCTCTCCGGGTACTCCGGCTTCCTGCCACAGACCAAAGACATGCACTTAGTGGGGGTTAATTGGAATCTCTAAATTGCCCGTAGGTGTGAATGCAGGAATGAATGTGAGTGTCAATGGTTGTCTGTGTCTATGTGTTAGCCCTGTGACAAACTGGTGATGTCTCCAGGGTGTACCCTGCCTCTCGCCCTAAGACAGCCCGGATAGGCTCCAGTGCCCCTGAAAAGGATAAGTGGAAGTGAATGGAATGTAAAAAAAAAAGTGAATTAAATGATCATCAGTCACTCATTCAAATATGTGATACTTTTAATATTTCACTCTAGCAGTACATGTCAGCATTTCTGAGACATTTTTGTCTGAACCTTTAACCAAAGGACAATCCGATCCAGCCTATAAGCACATGAGCTCTGATCCCTCAGCCCCTCTGACAGGTTTATCCTCAGGTTGTTCACTTGTCTCCTACTCCTGGAGTTTTGTTCTTTTGTTTCTAAAGCAAATACTTCAGCTACCAGACTGTACCTACATCTTTTTTTAATGTTTGCAATCCAAGTTCTGGTTTGTGGCTCACCTTTAGTGCTCATTCCTATTTTCAATTAAGTCTCTGCTATGGCTGCCCTGATTGAATCCAGTATGGAGGGAAAAACTCGGCTTCATCATTGAAATTGCTTCTAAGGTCCTGTTTCTTGTCAGTAACCATATCTAACTGTAAGGCTGCCATAACCAGAGATCCCATAAAATTACAGGGGGTTCTCTCTGGGTACTCTACATTTTCCTCAAACCGTTCAAGGACATGAAGTCAGGTTAACTGGTGATCTAAACTGGATGCATGTCTGAGTGAGAATGGTTGTCTGTCTCTCTGTGGCCTGAGTGGAAGAGATGGATCTCTGCTTTGCCTTTGATATTTCCTGACAGCAAAATCTCCATTAAGTCTGCATTTCAGCTCATCCGTTTATATACACCTTTTAACAGGAACAGTTTTGTACAGCTAGTGTTTAAAATCCAGTGTTACTCACAGTACACAAGGAATGAGCATAATAATTACTGAACAAAGACATCTATTTACACCCACAGGCCAGTGGACACTCTTTCAATGGTGAGGATGTACACATCCTGGACAGGGAGGAATGCTGGTTTGAGCGGGGAGTCAAGGAAGCAATTTAAATGAGAAGGGAAAGACCAAATCTGAATGGAGGAGGGGGACTAAGGGTACATCTTTCACCATCTTACAATGCTGTGATTGCAGCCATTTCCCTGCTCTCTATGAATGGTACTCATGGCCACTGATCAATGGGCTTAGATCAGTAATTGTTGATCAGTGGTCATGGCAGTTGGCATATTAATGATCAAGGAACTTACCTCACAGCCCATTGTTCATTCAGTGGGCTGGTTTCAGTTATTGTACAAATGTACTGTTTATAAGGATGGGGAAACCTGCAGTCAGCTAGGACTTGGGAAGTCACTTGGATGAGTGACAAAACATTTCTCCCACTGAAAACGCTTCATCTAGATGAACAGAATCAACCTTCTGGGGTTCTGCTGTGAACTTTGTTGCTGTGGATCTAAAATATAAAAATGCATCTGAAACGATTTTATTCTATTTTCCAATCATGTTTTGATGAGATTTACAGGCTTCTTTTAGAATTGTAAACCAAATGGTGGAGGAGCCCATGATGACTGGCTGCTGCCCTTCAGGATATTTTATGAAATCAAAAAGAAAACGACAGCAAATGAGACGAGTCTCAACCAAGTCCAGCATGTGATAAATTATTTATAACCAGATTTATACTAATCACAGATATTAGAATTAATAAAGTGACCAACAGTACTGTAGTAACTGTAGTACCCACAGGCCTGTGTCAGCAGACTCTGAACTAATGTCACTAAAACTACCTGCTCTTCACTCCATTTAGATATGTTGGTATAATTGTGTTTCTACAAATTTAAAGTATTTTTCTTCTTCTACATTTAAATTGTATACATTTTTTAGTTAATTATGCATTGTACTGTACACAGACTTATTATATTGATTATTATTGTCACAAATATTGTTTGATTTTGTGCTTGTTTGTTTTTTTCAGGTTGAGCAGCTGTAACCTGTCAGAGAGAGGCTGTGAACGTTTGTTATCACTCATCAGCTCCCAGTCCTGTAGTCTGAGAGAGCTGGACCTAAGTACCAACAGCCTGAAGCATTCAGCAGTAAAGCTTCTGTCTAATGCAGTGGAGAGTCCGCACGCCAAACTGAATATTCTGAGGTCAGATCAATTTGTATTCATTTTTTTTGTTTGTTTATTTCTTTGTTTGTTTGCTTTTTTGTTTTTATCAACTGACAAAATTAACCAATCAAACGATTTAGCCAGTAAAAGTTAACTGTATCCATTTATTGTTGTTTCTTAGCATTTTCAATCATTTCTAAGTTAAAGAGTTTTGCTAACCCGTTCAGCTCAAGATAAGAGGGTTCTTTAAAATACAGGAATAGTTGTTGCACCCTGATCACACTTTTACAACAGTCTTCATGTTTTTATTTTCAGAATCAACATCTGTGAACTCTCATTGGAGAACTGTGAAGCTCTGTCCTCAGTTCTCAGCTCTCGGTCCTCTAGTCTGAGGGAGCTGGACCTGAGTATCAAAAACCTGCAGGATTCAGAAGTGAAGCTTCTGTCTGCTGGACTTCAAAGTTTAAACTGTAAACTGAATATGCTGAGGTTAAAGCAAATGACATTTTGTTTTTTTAAAAATTAAGTAATTTAAGTAATTTCAAGTTCATGCATATGATGATGTATGTTAAGTTTTTTTTTTTTTTTAAAAGATGAGATTTAAAATTCTGAAATATATTAACAATCTTTACATGAGTATTTGTTTTGTTTTGTTTTTTTTTTTAGACTGAGTGGCTGTAACCTCTCAGAGACAAGCTGTGAAGCTCTGTCCTCAGTTCCCACTTCTCAGTCCTCTAGTCTGAGAAAGCTCGACCTGAGTAATTCTGACCTGCAGGATTCCGCAGTGAAGCTTATTTCTGCTGGACTAAAGAGGTCACATTGTACAGTGGAAACTCTCAGGTCAGGATTCAAACTTTTCCACAGATGCTTATTTAAAATGTGATTTATATTATTGCATAAGCAGGTAACCTTTAAAGAGCTGTCAAATGAACATTTATTTACATTTGAGTGGATTATTAGACACTGAAATACAGTGTAAAACTTTTCATAATCATGTGTTTGTTTGTTTAAAAAAAGGAATTCACTGGCTAATTCAGAGATTTAGGTCTCCTTTGTGCCCATAATATATAAATATGATTTATTTGGGAATAAAATGTCCAAATTACATGTTTTGGTGTGTGTTGGCCATTAATGAAATTATTATGCCTTTAATGGCACCACATTTCGATATTTAGGGGGTTACTGGTGGTATTGGTTCAGTGTTTGTGTCTTCCTTGCAAAGAAAAATCTTGAATTTTACAATCATATTTTAAAAGCTGTTTTCTCAAAAAAAGATTTGTATCTGATTCGTCGTCACTTCAGCAGGACTTCAATTCAGATCTTCCAGTTTGATTCCTATGATTCTATGTTATGCAGGTTTTTCACAGAGCTGTTGGATATATTAGAATTTGTTTTTTTGAAGATTTTCATCCTGAAAATATAATCAAATGTATTATTTCTGTCTGGAAAAGAAGACTGTCACTTCATTCTTCACCACTGGGCACTGTTGCCTGCATCGTCCACATCTTGTTGAATCCTCTCTCAGCTCAAACCATGTTTTAGTGATTCGTCCACCAGATAAAACCCAATTTTGGGGTTAAAAATATGAATACAAGTGTTAACCCAACTGACTAAAAGACAAACCAACACTCTGAGGAACCTTTTACCATTTCCTGGTTGATACACATGCCATGAGGTCACTGCTGTGATAATTTTTTTGTTTTTATTTGATTTATGACCTACCTTTCTGATAAAACTCTGTGTCACAACCATAGTGCGTCAACACCATAGTCGATGTAATGCAAGATTTATTTTTTAATTTTTTTGTAAAAAGAGCTTAATTTAGGTAAATTGTAGAGGCCATAAGCATCTGATGAAAAACAAGATGGCTTCTGTCAGAAAAACATGTGTTATGAGAGAAACTAGGGTATTTTGTCAGCACCATCAGATGTCAACACCATCAGGATTTTTGTCTGACGGTGTTGACCCTTTTTCTAATGGTGTTGACAAATGCCACAAAAGTTAGCTATTCATCAATTATATGAAGTTATTTTTATTAATATTTCAGTCAAATTACTTCCTGTGTATTTTACTGATATTTCTGCTTTACAGATGTGTCGAATATTACCGAATTTGCCTCATCTTGAATCTCATTGTTTATGTATACATTATTAATCCTGTAGGAAAAAGCTTAATCCTCTGCATTTGACCCATTCACTCAGTGATGCAGTGGGCAGCTACAAATCCAGGATAGCCGCTGTTCGTTGGATTTGAATGCCCAACCTTCCGATCGTGTGGTATCTACTGAGCTATCTCTCCCCCGAGAGCTGGTCTTTAAGTGATGATGTATGAATAGACTAAGGAGCTTAGAAAGAAAAGCGTCTGGACTTCTTGAGCTACTTGAAGACGTTTCACCTCTCATCCGAGAAGCTTCTTCAGTTCTAAGGATCAGTGGTGGAGAGTCCCAGATTTAAACCTAGTGGGAGTTTCCCCCCCAAAGGGGGACAAAGGACCCCCTGATGATCCTCTACCTAATCACATGAGCCAAGGTGTGAAAGCGGGTGTGGGTCCTAATCAGCCAGAGTTTCGGGTGAGCTCATTGTGAAACCTGGCCCCACCCTATCATGTGATTTCCTGAGGTTAGATGGCCCAGGATGTGAGTGGGCGTTAAGGCGTCTGGGAAGGGATCTCAAAACTGGATTATAGATGGCAGACAGTTGGTGTTGTAAACCACCGCCTCTGTTCAAAGATGGTCACTCACAGTGGACGTAAATGGCTTCTTTCACTCCTCTTTCAAACCATCTGTCCTCTCTGTCCAAAATGTGAACGTTGGCATCCTCGAAAGAGTGACCTTTATCCTTTAGATGCAGATGGACTGCTGAGTCTTGTCCCATGGAGGTGGCTCTTCTATGTTGTGCCATGCACTTGTGAAGTGGCTGTTTGGTTTCTCCGATGTAGAGGTCTGGGCATTCCTCGCTGCACTGTACAGCATACACCACATTGTTAAGTTTGTGTTTAGTTTTCTGTCTTCAATTATGTTGGAATGTAGGTGGAAATCAGCGAGCTAACGTCTAACTCAGCCATACTGATCATTTTATTAAAAATGAAAGAATTTAGACAGTTTGTAACTCTCAGTGATGCCGCAGAGTTCCTTTGACTGCAGGGATCTGCAGCGGAGTTTGGACCTGGAAACGGCTAATGGCATCAGACTTAAAGACCGGATAGCATTTCTATTGTGTTACGAGTTCGAAATTGAGGATGAGAGTAAAACAATGATAGTCCAGAAGAGGTCGGTCAAACAATTGATTTTAATGCACGCAGCGTGGAGAGGTGTAAACTGCAAAACAGTTGTACATCTCTACCCAAAATACACTCTAGATTGCTTTTATAACATCAGGGTATTGTAACGCCCCTTCTTGCGTTTACAAGCACATAATTTGCATGTACAGAACATTCATGTATTTTAAGAATTAAATGCAAACACAGAGGTTCCTCGTTCTGGCATCCTCTTCCGAATATGGTGATGATCTCAGGCCTTTGAGGTCACCATGGACTGGACATCCTTCTGTCACCTGTAACTAGGCAAACTCGAATACCACAAGAAGCTGAATACATTCAGGCCTTTGCTCAGCTACTAGTTTACTGTAACAATATACTCAGCATATGAGTTTTGATATATATATTTAACTCAATCATTTTAAAGTAGTTATAACTGCACCTGTAATAAACATGTTAATATTTGATTATGATAACCCCTATAATATAAATTATAACATAATGCCAGCAGCTTCAATAAACGCTTTGATGAAATGATAATTAATGCAATGATAAGATGATGGTTATGTAAAATAATCCCTGTAATTCCACAATTGCTTAATACATAATTGTGTTGTGAATATTTATCCTTAATCTGTATAAATGCATATGGTTCAGAATAATTATAGTAATTACAAGATGGTACATTTCAGGCTAGAATGGCAAAGGGGAAGCTGTCAGTAGAGGAACGAAAGAGAAGGAACAGGGAGTATCAAAAAAGGAGAAAAAAATTAACAGCCAGCCTGAGTTGAAGAAAGAGTTTCTCATAAAGGAAAGGGAAAGATGGAGAAACAGAGTGAAAGAGGGAAAAATAAAGAACATCAGTGATCTGAAAGAAAGAGAAAAAAGGCAGAAGAGAAGTTTTTGGAAACAAGCACAGAGAAACACAAGTACAGAAAGTCCAGCGGGGTCTAAACTGCTGGTGAACTATTAAGATGTAGAACTTAAAATGTGCAAAAACAGAATTGTTATGATGTGTCTTGTGATATTACATAAGTTGTTAAGGTTTAATGGTCATTTTGAAAGAAATAATATCTTGTTTTCTACTAGTGTGTCACCACCGTCAGATTTGTGTCACCACCGTCAGCACCTTGTCAACTCCATAATATGGAGTTTTTGTTTATTTTTCTCTTTTGAAGAAGCATATATTTTCCTCCCTCATGATCTTCCAATAAAAATACGTAATTTTCTCAATAAATTTGTAATTTGCATGCTGCTAAATATGATTGTTTCTTATAGAGATTAATTACAAGCTTCTGAAAATATGTATGACTGTAACTCTAATAATAAAAAGCCAAAACAATCTAACTTTTAAACGAGGTATAATTAGTTTGAAAACATGTGTGCATAAACAGTAGAAAAGAGAAGCTGCTAATAGTCAATATAGCTGAAACAACTTAATTTAAAATATATATTTTTGCATTTCTTTGTGTCTGATGGTGTTGACAAAAACCTTGCACTTCTCCAGCAAAAACACAAATTATTAAAAAATGTTACTCCTTGGAGATTGTACCAAAACATGGTGAGACAGCCAAAACTTTGTGTAACAATTATATGTAAATATGTTTTTGAAAAAACAAAAAATATATTTTAGAAAATTAAAACCTGTTTTGTCCCTAATCTCAGGAATCACTGGTTTTATATTTTTAGAATCTTCAAAATAGCCACCCTTTGCTTTAATTACTACTTGGCACACTCTTAACATTCTCCTGATGAACTTCATGAGGTAGTCACCTGAAATAGTTTTCAAGCAGTCTTGAAGGAGTTCCCAAAGATGCTGAGCACTTGTTGGACCTTTTGCTTTCAATATGCGACCAGTCTCATCCCAAACCATCTCTACTCGGTTTAGGTCAGCTGAGGCCATCTGGCGCAGCACTCCATCACCCTCCTTCTTGGTCAAATAGCCCTTACACAGCCTGGAGGTGTGTTTGGGTCATTGTCCTGTTGAAAAATAAATGATGGTCTAACTAAACACAAACTGCATGGGATGGCATGTCTCTGAAGGATGCTGTGGTAGCCATCCTAATTCAGTGTGTCTTCAGTTTTGAAGAAATCCCCAACAGTGTCACCAGCAAATCACCCGCACACCATTACACCTCCCTCTTCATTCTTCACAGTGGGAACCATGCATGTAGAGACCATTCATTCACCTTTTCTGCATCACATAAAGACACAGCGGGTGCAACCAAAGATCTCAAATTTGGAGTCATCAGACCAAAGCAAAGATTTCCCCTTGTCTAAAGGCCACTCCTTGTGTTTCCTGGCCAAAACAAATGACTTCTGCTTATTGCTTTTCCTCAGCAGTGGTTTCTTAGAGGCTATTTGACCATGAAAGCCTGATTCTTGCAGTTTCCTCTGAAAAGTTGATGTAGAGATTTGTATGCTACTGGAACTTTGTGTGGCATTCATCTAGGCTCTAATCTGAGCTGTTGTGGTTAATGGTTAATGGACTGCACTTGGAGACACATTAAAAATTTTAGCAGTTTTCTTGACTGACTGGCATTCAGTTCTTAAAGTAATGATGGATTGCTGTTTCTTATTACTTAGCTGATTGGTTCTAGCCGTAATTTGAATTCTAACACTTGGCAAATAGGGCCGTCAGCTGGGTACTAACCTGACTTCCTTTTTGTGTAATCTGAGTATCATAAAGTAATTTGGTAACATCTAGACCAGGGGTGCCCAATCCCAGTCCTCGAGAGCTACTGCCCTGCAGCTTTTAGATGCATCCTTGTTCCAGCACACCTGAATCAAATGAATGGCTCGTTATCAGGCCTTTGCCAGACTTGATGGCATGCCGAATTGGTAATCCAACTATTTGATTCAGCTGTGTTGGAGTAGGGATGCATCTAAAAGCTGCAGGACAGTAGCTCTCGAGGACTGGGATTGGGCACCCCTGATCTAGACTGATGAGACTGTGTTTAGAGACAGCATTTTAATCATTATTTTAAAGGCTGTAGATTGCAGCCATTGCTCTAACAGTGTATAAATGTAACAGGGCTTGGTGCTGATGCTAACAGTGCTAACTGCTTTAGGCTTTATTTGCACATTATAAGCACATTTAGCTTAAACAGAATAGTAAACAGCTAGTACTGCTGGGACTTTATATTTTCACAAGTTAACATGAGGTAATCAGTGAAAAGTCTAGCCATGAGAGTTGTTTTTTGTTGTGAGAAGAGTGGGGCTACATGCAGTGATGCTAGTGTTAGCCATAATAGCACCTTGCCCTCACCAGGTGGTAAGTGTGAGACCAGAAGACCGTCTGCATCAGCAGGGCTCCATTTCACTGCAGTGTCACATTCTTCATATATCCATGCTGGACATTTGAATAGACTGAACATGTCACGGTCCCAGGTTTGGTGCTTTTGTAGTTTAGACTTCTTGTTTGTCGTAGCTGCTCTGTTTGGTTGCTTTACGGGTTCTTAGTTCAGTTTTCCTGTTAGGTTTTATTTTATGTTATTTCGTAGTATTCTGAGCCTTCAGGTCTCGTTAGTTTTAGTTACTGTTTGTATTTTTGAGTTTATTTACTCCCTCAGTGTTCCTCTACATCTCTTACTAAGTTCACTCAGGTGTTCCACTCATGATTTTTATTCACTTCCTGTTTATTTTGGTAGTTATCATCTCTGGTGTCATATGTTTAGTTTTACTTCCTTCACTGGCATTGTCTAAAATTGTTTCAGCTGTACAATATGTTATTAGGTGTTTATTGTTTTCCCTGTTTTCCATTTGTTCCGTGTTTTCATGTTTGTTCTGTTCAGTTTTGCTCCCCGTGTCTCGTTATGGTTATTCATGTCAGCTGTGTTTCTCATGTGTTCTCACTTTCTTGTTATCCTTCGGTGTATTTATGTCAGCATCTCCCTCAGTCCCGTTCTCCCTCATGGTTTTGTGTCTCTTCTTGTGTTTCTCTAAATGTTTAGATTTATTTCCCAGTGTAGATTTTGTATTGTGTTTTCCATCTAGCAAATAGAGCTGTGGTTTTTGTTTTTTTTTGTACTTTATGTTTCACGTCATGGCCTTGCCTGCACACAGCCAATTCATGACAGAAGTTCCTCGTTTTCACTCAAAGCTTTCTGTAAATAAAAGAATAAGTGTTATTTAGATTCAGTCATATCTTACTAATGTCAGTGAATGATGATGAGTGAGGGAGACCAAGCCTGCATGCTGGTAGCACCTTATCCACAGCTCGGGTGGGGAGCAGTTGAAAAAGGTTTTCTAATTTGTAAGGAGGAAAAAACTGCAGCTACAAGCTGTGACTGCGTCTTCATAACAAGAACGTTGGACATTCAGACTGGTTTTCTTAGTGGATGATGATGTATTCTCACACCGACCCTTCATGGCGATGCTGCCATCCACCCAATGCTCCTGGATTCATATCTTTATCACCAGCCCTCACAATACTCCACCTTCATCAGCTTCATGCTCAGGAGCCTGGATAGACAGTAATTCTTTCCATGGGTTATGGTGGGACATTGAGAGCTGAAGTCAAACAGAAGTGAGAAATAAAAGACTGATTCATTTCTATTTTGTCTTGTGATGTGGAGCTTTGTTTAGAGCATTAAATCCAAGCAAAGATTAGTGTCAGCTACACAAAGGCAAAGGTATTGAGTTTTTGGTGTGAGTTATTTAAATGGAGGATGGAGTCAGACTTTAAGCGGCTGGACTAATTCACTACATCCTGTTCTTCTCATAGAACCTAGATACACAGACTCACCTGTGACACAGTGAAACACAGTGTGGGCTACACACACATTAGAAAGTTGATCAGTCACACTTGTAGAATTATTTGTAGTGCTGGGAAACCATGAACACTTTGAATCACCATTAATGGCATTGTTATAGCAACATTCAATAATGAATTCAAAAGTAGTGTATTGTGTACTTATTTAAATAGTACTGCAGTATGAGAAGTGCAACATTCAGTGTGCAGATGTGAAACAAATCAGGTGCTTTTTAACAGCAGTATTCCCTTTAACACAGTAGCAGTTCAAATATTTCTGTCAATCTGACCTGAAACATGAATCCAATCAAATCAAATTTCCAATCGAAGTTATTTGACTCTGCCAGGATGTTAACATTTGATCTATTTTGTTCCCAAAAAGGTTCCCCTCAGAGTCCAGAGCCACAATCATAACATTATAACAGGCACCTTTAATCAACAGCAAGTGAACATTTATAAATGTGTGTTTTCAGAACAGGAACCAGGAGAACTATTTTTCTGTTATCAGGTAGCAGCACAAACGCTCATTTACTGTAAAATATATATCAGCAGCAACAGAGAATAGCCTTTCAAAAGTACAGTTGTGCAGCTGTGACCAAGTATTCATGTACAGTTGAGGCCGTGCTGCATGTTTGGAGCAGCACTCTAATGGACAGGCCTCTGTACTGATGGTGGGCTCTGCTCTGTATACACCACACTGCTCTCAGCTGAGTCTTCCTTCTGTTCACAATCAGACTCTGATGAAGCAGCCAATAGGGCCAATTTTTTCTCTGGTGGCTCAGATCCAGCCTCCAGTCGCACTGATTTCCTGCTAGGTATGCAGCCACTCTTTCCTTGTTCAGTTCTTTCAAAGCCTTTGCCATTTCGGGAGGGAGTTCTTCCTTTCCACCATCAACAAGTGCTGGTCTGTTGGTTGGGGCTCTCTCTCTAATATTGTGGAGGGTTAACTTACACTGTTAAACAATTTGAGATGACTGTTGTTGTCTGTTGGGAATTTTCACTTATAAGCAAGTTAAATTAAATTGAATGGCTGGAAATGGATAGATGTTATTGTATCTGACCAACAGAAAATCACTGTTCACATATAGATTGTTGTTGTGTGTGTCTGCAGTCTGTCAGGCTGTCTGATCACAGAGGAAGGCTGTACTTCTCTGGCCTCAGCTCTGAGCTCCAACCCCTCCCATCTGAGAGAGCTGGACCTGAGCTACAATCATCCAGGAGACTCAGGAATGAAGCTGCTGTCGGCTGGACTGAAGGATCCAGGCTGGAGACTGGACACTCTCAGGTATGAAGAGAATGTCTGATAGAAGAGCTGGAAACATTTCCTGTATCCTTCACTCACTTCCTGTTTGTTTCCTGCAGATGAGACATGAACAGTCACACATGCAGGACAGACACACGAGTCTAGCTGGATAGTACATGGATATTTATCTCCAAGGAGTCTGTTTGCAGGAACATTAATGATAACTGATAAATCATGTTGAGAATTTAATTAAAATTCAAACTACAATTAGGTCCATAAATATTTGGACAGAGACAACATTTTTAATATGGATTACCAAAGGGAATTTTAAATTAAAAAAAAACTCAGATGCAGTTGAAGTTCAGACTTTCAGCTTGTGTTCAGTGGAACATTTTAAGAAAATTAAAGGCTTTTAAGAGTGCCTTATTTTCCGAAAAACACATCAATAACGACAAACCGCTTGCATGTTCTACAAAAAAATGTTTGTTGATGGGTATCTGACGGACAAAAACCAAATCAGTTCCACATCACTGAAGTTGCACCATTTTTACAAACCAATTGTGGTTCATCTGTTTCATTCAATGATCCGCTTTCGCCCTTCTAATTCTCCGTCACCGCCATGCTTTTTCTGCCATGTGCGTATGAAAACAAAAGCACTGCGAATGCACAAATACCCATATTCTATCGCGATATTTCATTTCATTTTCTTATCATTGCCTAACATTATACCGATATTACCATTAACAGTATAATATCGGCCAGCCATAATTCAAAGGCAACTTCTGAAGCCTCTGCAGTTCTGGTCGATTAGCCCCGAGCAACAGTAATGGTAAAGGTCTCTGATGGAAACTTACCCAGGAACATTTTAGTCACCACTTGTAGATATCTCAGTATATTTAACAGTGCAGCAGTTTGGGAAAAATCTTTCTTTTCCCCTAATCCAGATTAAGATTAAATTCATCTCTTTACAGAGAAGCCGAGGACAAATTTATCCTAAATTACAAAAAACTCTGGAGCCAGGGGAAACTGTTAGCTGTGCTTTATCAAAAGAAAACATAAGGACAAGAAGGACGGAGGACCCAAGTGCAGGTACCACACAGAGGCACACGTAGATGAAGCAACAAAGAGATGTCTTTATTTATGACACAAAGCAGATACACAGGCAATGCAAAACAAAACACCAAACCCTGGCCAGAATAAAAGAAATCTGCAAACACCAAAGCTGCGGCGAACAGTGTCCTGCTTAGGCGATACTAAGAATAACTGAAGAATAACCATATCCTATTTATTAAATCAAGAATGTACTCATAAACTCATTTCATTCATCTACACAACTCTCTGACTGTCGTTCACTTACCAAAACTTAACTTCACAAAATCATATAGAACATATTCACTATTCACACGCTAACGTCATCGTAACGACGGAGTCTCATACAAATTCTAGTGACAGTGAGGGAATCCATGAGGGAATCTTGGGACTGTCATGGATGAGGTTGGGAAATCGACACCAGGTAACATCCGGAGCAGGAACCCGGGAAAGGCAAATGGACTAGGGGGAAGGGTGCGTGAAATTCGATCTCGCTGGAACAGAGGAAAACAGCATTAAGCACTGTCGCTAACATGGTAACCCCTGATGTGCTGCATGTTCTAAAACAGTCTTACTTCAGCGGAGTGGAGGCAAAATCCAGAGAGGTGGGTTAGGTGGACTTGGGACACAGCAGTTCTTGAAACACAAAATCATATGTTAGTCGGACTGAGGGGCAGGCAGGTGCAGTTACGATCATATCCAGCGATGAGTCTGTGATAAAAATCTCACACTTGCGTATCTCAAAATCCAGCGTCTTAAACTGTGAGCAGAGAAAATAGAGTTAACACCAAGTGGCTGCACAAGTTCTCCATAACTTATGATAACATTCACTGACGAGAAATAGCTGATAGTCTGGCAAGGAGTGATTGTGTGCGCTGGCATTAATACTCCACAGCCAAACTGATCACAGGTGCCGCCAGTCAAAACAATGAGAAGCCTCCACCCCAGGGAGGAGACACGAGGGATGCCCAAAACATTACCATGCCCAGACCATGACACAGTGGTTTTCATAGACAAAGGTCACAATGTGCTGTAAAAACCCAACACACGCTATAAAATAATGGAAGTGAAAACAATAAATAGATACATTTAGAGACGACCCAAGTGGAAGATACAGAAGCAGGAAGGAAGTGACAAAAAGGAGTGTTTATTGGTCCAAATGCAAGGGTTCAAGGGTTCAAGGTTCTTTATTTGTCACATGCATAGTTATACAAGTATAACACACAGTGAAATGTATCCTGACCCGCTCCTCGACATGTGCAAGAACATGGGGGGGGGGGGGTAGAGGGATAACATTATAAATATATATATAGTATATACATTGGGTGAATGTGCAGTAGAAGCAGCAGCAGGTGAATTCTGTACATTAATATGAATAGACATCTGACTATTTTACAGAATGGACAATATAAACATATTTAAAGTTAAAGGAAGTTAAAGGAATTGAGTGTCTGGAGGAGAGTCTCAGTCAATTATAGATGATGTGAGATGGCGTGTGTGTGTGTGTGTGTGGGGGGGGGTGTTGGTTTAGGGCCCGGATGGCTTGAGGATAAAAGCTCTTCTTGAGTCTCTCTGTCCTTGCCCGGATGATGCGGAACCTTCTACCAGATTGTAGAAGTTGGAACAGTTTGTTGCCAGGATGGGACGGGTCCTTCAGTATCTGCGTTGCTCTAGTCCGGCATCTCCTGGTGTAGGTGTCCTGAAGTGGGGGGAGAGCAATCCTGCAGCAGCGTTCTGCTGTACGGATCACTCTCTGGAGAGCTTTTTGGTCCTTCACACAGCTGTTCCCGAACCACGCTGTCATGTTCTGTGTGAGGATACTCTCCACAGCGCCTGTATAGAAGATCCTGAGGATCTTTGGAGAGACCCTGAACTTCCTTAGTTGTCGGAGGTGATACAGGTGCTGCCTAGCCTTCTTGGTCTGGACCTGAATGTGGGCAGCCCATGTCAGGTCTGAGGAGATGTGGACACCAAGATATTTGAAGGACTGCACCCTCTCCACTGGAGCTCCATTGATGAAAATGGGTTTGTAGTCTCTGTGCTGACTCCTTCTGAAGTCCACCACCAGCTCCTTGGTCTTGCTGACGTTCAGCTGGAGGTGGTTGTCCTGGCACCATGATGCCAAATTCTTCACTTCGTCCATGTAGGCCACCTCATCGCTGTTGGAGATGGCACCCAACACCACTGTGTCGTCAGCAAACTTCACAATGGTGTTGGAGCCGTGGGTGGCCACACAGTCCGAAGTGTAGAGGGAGTAGAGCAGTGGCGAGAGGACACACCCCTGTGGTGCTCCTGTGTTGATGGTGATGCTGTCGGAGACACACCCACCCACCCTCACCACCTGAGTTCTGCCGGTGAGGAAGTCCAACACCCATGCACACAGACGGCTGTTGAGTCCCAGGTCCCTCAGCTTTGTGAACAGTCTGCTGGGCACTATTGTGTTAAACGCTGAACTGTAATCAACAAACAGCATTCTCACATAGTTACCCTGTTTCTTGTCCACGTGGCTGAGGGTGGTGTGCAGGACATGGGCGATGGCGTCTTCAGTGGATCTGTTGGGTCGGTAGGCGAACTGGAGCGGATCTGTGGAGTCTGGGATGGAGGAGGAGATGATGTTCTTCAGCAGCCTCTCAAACACCTTCATGACTACCGAGGTCAGCGCAACTGGCCGGTAATCGTTCAGGGATGAGGGTTTGCTGTTCTTGGGCACCGGGATGATGGTGGATCTTTTGAAGCATGTGGGGACCACAGACTTCGCCAGGGACTCGTTGAAGATGTAAGTGAACACACCTGCTAGCTGGTCAGCACAGCAGCGCAGCAGACGGCCGGTGATGCCGTCTGGCCCTGCCGCTTTCCTTGTGTTCACTCTCCTCAATGCCGCTTGGACGTCATGCTCCGCGAAGCTGGTCACCGGTCTCTCGTTGATGACGTCATTGTCCTCGGTAGTCCAGCGGTAGATGGCATTAGCCGCCTGGAAAGAATGAGAAAACACAAAGTCCATAAAACAGAAATCCAAAGCACAAACAGGAAAAGAGGACATTATGTACACTGAGCTGATTGGTCGGTGTGTACATGTCAGGATTGGTGGCTTTTTGAATTATTACTGGATGGTATTGCTGCTGTTGGTTGTTCTCACATGAAGCATTTGGATTAAGGATTACAGGCCTCTGTCTCATCTGTCATTTGTTAACAAGTCCAAAATCGACTCATTTATTGGTGTATAATCCAATAACATATTTTAATGCACAAGTGTGGCGTGAATAAGAGGTAGGTGTTTTGAGCCATCTATATTTCATGTGTGCATTGATGTAAGCTAACTCTGAGCATGAAACCACAGCCACTGTGCACCAGTCACACACTGTTCTTTACCTTAAATTAGTGCCGTCAGTGTTAATCATGTTAAAATGATGTTAACGCCATAACCGAATTAACGCTGCAAATCTCTGTTAGCAAGTTAACACGGATTGCCCATGCCTGGGGCTGCACGGCATCAACACATTAATCCGCGCTAACACTAATGCGATTATGGTGTTAACGTCCTTTTAACGCGATTAACGCTGACAGTACTACTTTAAATCCATCACAGTACGGCAAATTAACCTTTCTATCCTGCACTAACCTGCAGAGGATTTTCATGCAGCCTGTTGTATTTTGTGTTGTAAACTAGTGCTGGTGCAAAGTGTCCAGGCGTACCAATTTTAACTTTTATTAACAACTAGTCATGACAGCAAGATGCCTAAATTCTTAAGTACTTCCCACCTCTGGCCACTGTGTACCTAATAAAGTGTCAGTCATGTTAAATATGTGTTTCCCATGCTTTATGTCCACATAAAGATGACAGAAGTGACAGCACTGACAGAAAGATGAAAAGGTTTACATAGGTTGAAAACGTGTTGTCTGAGAAAGAAACAAGGCTGTGAATTATTTCTGTCTGTGTATGACAAAGAGGCAGACAGGAGCAGCTAACATTTGGAAATGGCAGCTTAACTACTTGAAACTCTCATTCTGTTGTTTGACAACAATAACAGAAAAGTATGTATGTGAAATATATACGTGAGAACACATTTATTGTGGATTCAGTTGTGAATGTAGAGTTTGTTAGTCTATGTCCTGGTAAAAAAAAATCCTGAGTGGAGCAAAGCAGCCTACTTGGCATTAGCTGCTCACCTGGCTAAAAGTAAAGGGAAACAAAATTAGCATTCGCTTAGTTTAGGTTAGGCCAGGGGCCATAACACCCCTCCCCTTAGATTAAAAAACAGGCTTTTGTGAATTCACATTTAATAGCTTATAAAAATAAAAATAAACATCCTGGAAAGGCCAACAGGGAACATTTCAGTTCCCTTCTTACGTCAAATGTCTATATTGTATTCCTGCATCAGCAGAGCCTATCGCATGAGGTGCTGATTGCGGTTGAACATACGTGAAAGGAATACAAGTGTTTTATGATCAGTGTCCACAACAATAGGTAAAATACTGGACCCCAGGTAAACGTGGAAGTGCTGAAGAGCCAAAAACAAAGCCAGAGTTCCCTTTTCAGCAGTGGAATAATTTAGCTGATTTTTCTTAAAATTGCAGGACAAATAGCAAAAGGGGTGGACCAAACTTGCAAGTCTTCCTGCAACAGCACTGCTCCAGCCCTAACAGCACTGGCATCAACTTCCAACTTGAAAGGTCTGTTCAAATCAGGTGCAGATAGCACTGGGATGTGGCAAAGGAGAGATTTAGCACTTTCTGACATGGCTGTGTGCAGGCAGGCAGGAAAATGACCCAAAAGCAGACTCCAAAACACAGACGGTAAACTCAGAAACACTCAGCTTTATTGCTGGAAAAAACAAAATAGAAACCTAAACCGGGAATACTGGAAACAAACACACACTAACACAAAGACGAACAGGAACAGATGCTGACACTAAATACACACTCGGTAAATAGGAAATGGCACAAAGGAGGGAGACACAGCTGAACCTAATTAAGGAAAATACAACAGGGAGAAAGCTTAACTGAATATCCGTGTTTTGGGGTTTTTGATTCAATATTTCTAGTATTGGTTTGCTTTTGTGATTCCTCCTCTGTTAGGTCTGTCTGCATCTGTCCATTTCTTGTTTTACTTTGGCAGCATTCAGTCCAAGGACCATAACCAAAACCCTGGGTCCCACTGACACAGAACTGTAACACTTTCAATAGCACTCTGACACTCGTCTGACCAAACAAAATCAATCTTTGGATGGAATAGATTAGTTAATGGTTGGACTATGGAGGAGAAATTTTTGCAAAGGTTCGTGGGACAACTGCAACAAAACTTTGGAACGTCATGCTTCATACCAGGGGAAAAAAATGCTTTAACAAAAGCTGGAAAGTTTTTCTGACACCTAAGTGTCCAAACCACTCGCTTTCAGGAGCTAGAGACAGGACCTTATGTCACTATATGGTTGGCATAAAAATCTGTTTAACTTTACTCCAGTCTGCACTTTCCACAACTGATGGAGACCACTGAGGCATTAAAACATCTTGTTCTACAATATAGCCTTGTTGGTCCTGACCTAATCAGCACTTACCACACATCTTTGTAATGTTTCGTCTGCTTGTTGGGCTGAGGACAAGTGTTTTCTGCTCAGCGGGAGTGATGCATTCTTCAAGAATCAATTATGCTCCTCTGACTCCAACGAAACTGGAGGTAACAAAACATTGTTTTCTTCAGTTTGCACATTATCCTCCTTGGATAATAAGGACATCAGTACAGAAGCAGAGCGTGAAATTTCAACATATTTACATGATTGTGCGCATTTAACCACACAGGCAAGATACAGCCCAGAGTTTCCAGAAGAATCTGGGATCTTCTGATTTAGGGATCCTACAGACTTGGAAGCACTTAACTTCCAGCAATGTCAATCCCCATAACATGGCCACACCATCTATTAGTAGGGCAGAGCAAATGGCAACAGGTAAAAATCCAGTAACAAGTTTAGATTTTTTGTAAACTTTGTGAATTGGCCTGGGAGCGTAACCCCTCCCTATCCCATGCAGAACAGAGTTGAAAAAGGTATTCTTAGTTGAGAAAAGTAAGATGCTAGAGAGGATGATAGTCTGGGAACATCCAGTGTCCCTCAAAATACATACTGATCTTTAGATAAGAGGGATCAGCTGTCAGTGATACCAAATCATCAAAAATGAAAGGTTAAAAACAAGGCTCAGACATCTCACCACCACAACCAAGGACCTCATTGCAAGAGTCTACTTGCACAAAACTAACTTGGGAATTTGATAACACTTTATGTTTTAGCGCTAAACATTCAGTGATGACATATCCAGGTTTGTGACAATAAAACATTCACGATTTTCCTTTGAACCAACTGATTTAGTCATGTGAGGCTGTTGCCCTTATGAGTATGAGTCTGTGGTCTGGGAGAGAGTCCTGTAACTCTCTGTCTGCAAAATACAGTATATAATGACCAATGTTGGGCAATTATATACTTCTTCAAAAAAGTAACTGAGTTTTGCAAACAACAAAGTTTTTTTGCAGCTGTTTACCTAAAAATGCAGCAAAGGCGCTTTTTAAAATAAACATTTCAAAATATTTACAGAACAATCAGCTGATCTGCATCAAATTTGATGTGCTGTGTTTTTGCTCACAGATGGAGAGTGCTTTTGAGCATTTTCGTTATAAAACACAGTTTTTACCATTTCTTCCGGAAGTAAATATAAACAACGATAGTATTCAGGAAGAAAACAACATATTTTTTATCATAACTATGGTTTTACGTCCATCCATCCATCCATGGATGGATGGATGGATGGATGGATGGTTTTACGTGGCCTATCAACGCAATTTAAAAATTGTTATAGTTTTTAAATTATGGTATAGTTCACACTTTTTCCATAAATTGTTTGGTCTGTCCTGCTCACATCTCCAATGGTTGTACACATTGTCATTAACGTGGCTTCACTCCACATCAGCCACGCCGCTTTGCTGGCTAAAACACCGGTGTCAGCACATAAGGACGCTGTCATAGCCTGTCAACCACGTTGATTAGCTGCGTATATACGAATGTGAATCGCATCATTGGCTGGACTATGGGATAAGGTGGCATCGTTCTAATACTATACTGGAGCACCCAGTCACTTACTGACTAACACTGCAAAACAGAATTGTTAAAGTTTTAATTTTAATTTCAATTCAGGTTAGATTTTTTTTGTGTGTGCAACACAGATTTTTTGTGTGCAGAGACCGTGCCAGCAGTGCGCAACTGCGCACGCGCGCAGCTTAGAGTGAACATTGCATTTAAATCAAATATTCATATATCATTCATATATCAAATATTCATGTATTCATAATCATATATTCAAATATTCAAATACCTGTCATCTTCACATATTTAAGTTTGTATTACCACAGTCAGAGATGCTGCTGTTTTTCATTTGATTATTTTTAACATTGTATGCTAACCAACAGCAGTCACAGTTTAATATTTATTGTTCTATTTTGATGGAATAGAATAATATCGTAAAATAGATGATTTTCTACTTCCCAGTTTGTCTTCATTGAGTTGTCAGTAATGTGACAATAACTCAGACTGCAAGTAAGAGACTGACAGGTGATGCTCAGTGATGTCAGCTGACAGAACGATTCAGTGCACTAACATGAGGATCAGAGTGTTTGCTGAGGAAATACACTGGTCCCTTAATAGTTTCAACATGAAACAAATACATGGTCCGCTGTTTATGTGACAGAGGCAGAAATCTCTCTGTGTGCATGTGGAGAAATCTGCTGTTAAATCAGAACATGAGAAGGTTTCAGGTGGCATTAAAACACATGAAAACAACACTGCACTCACTCATAGGTCAGAGGTCATGTAGAGTATCTACACTGACACCAAGAGGAGAAAAACAGCTAGCAGCAGAGGCAGTGAGGCATCCTTTCCAGCTAAACAGAAGAGGAATATAAAGATAATGAAGGCCACAGTTCGAATCAGTCTTATCTCATTCAATACAGTGGTGTACTGACAGATCCAGGATCAGTGCAAATCATCAGCAGTTTGATCCACATATGGATTGAAGTGTATTTGTGAAAATCTTGGACTGTTCCTTTATCGGTGTGTAACAGTACGTGTATGAGAGCCATGTAATGTCAATGCGTGCATGCTCAAAGAGACTGTGCTGGTCTGACCCTCCTCCTCCTTTCAGGGTGGAGCCTGCTGGAGTCCAATGGTTGAGACCAGGACTGAGGAAGTGTAAGTGTGTTTTTAATGTGATTCATGAAAACAAAGCAGCACACATTCAACCATCTTCAAACTGTCACATCACTCATTCACATGTCTCATATAAGGAGTCATCATCAAAGTGTCAATCAATGAACAGGTGATGGATCAATAACTGCAGCTGGATTGTGTTTGTTCTCTCCATCAGATTCCTGTCAACTCACAATCGACACAAACACAGTTCACAGAAACCTCCAACTGTCTGACAACAACAGGAAGGTGACACGTGTGGAGGAGGTTCAGTCATATCCTGATCATCCAGACAGATTTGATGTTCGTCAGCTGCTGTGTAGAAATGGTCTGACTGGTCGCTGTTACTGGGAGGTCGAGTGGAGAGGATACGTTTATATATCAGTGAGTTACAGAAGAATCAGAAGGAAAGGACGCAGCGATGATTGTTGGTTTGGACACAATAATCAGTCCTGGAGTCTGAACTGCTCTTATGATGATCCTCATTCAATCTGGCACAATAACAGACAAACATGGATCTCCTCCTCTTCTTCCTCTGTCTCTAACAGAATAGCAATGTATGTGGACTGTTCTGCTGGCACTCTGTCCTTCTACAGAGTCTCCTCTGACACTCTGATCCACCTCCACACCTTCAACACCACATTCACTGAAGCTCTTTATCCTGGGTTTTGGGTGGGTACTCAGTCCTCAGTGTCCCTGTGCTGAGTTGAGTGTAAAGAGTATCCTCCTGTTAGAGAAACACTCTGACTGTTGAACAGATAGTTCAGTCTGTACATGTCTGTCTCTTTCACTCAGAAACGCGTTTTCAGATTCATGGATTCAATCAGTTGATGTTTTAAACTGTTCTAAATGATTCCTTGTAAATGTCTTCCTCTTCATTCCTTTAAAGATGGAAGCTCCCATTATTTCAGCATCCATGTGTTGTTTTTCTGTCTTTTTTTCCACTCAAAACTTCACAGTGAATATCAGTATGCTGTGTTTCTCTGAAGCTCAGTTCACAACCAGCTCCTCTGCATTTTCAACAAGTCTGAGCTCATTAAAATGAATCCAAATGTTTGATTTTTCTTTCTTAATGGGATATTTCCAAACTCTCTTATTGTTTCACTCATTGTTGGAATCTCATCATTTGAAAGTGTTTCAGCTAAAGAAGCTGAAAATATTGGCTAAATAGTTTTGAATGCAGTTCTAACCAGAAAATGATTGTATTGAGGGATCATAATGCATGTGGCTTATCTAATAAAGAGCAAAGGCTTCAATCCTCATGTGAAACTAGTCTTGTGTTTTTCACATGTTGAGCAAGAACATGGTACAGGATGTTGGTAACAGCTTGGTTATAAAACTCTTAGAAATATGTAAACATGTGTGTATAGCACTACATATGTTGTGTATCATATTAGTTTGTATGACACATGAAAACTATCACAAAGGGTCCTGGTGAAGAATCGGATGGACTTTGGTAACAGACATTGAATTTGCTTTGATGTCAAACGAAGCTGTTTCATTGATTTTCATGCAGCTCTAATTTCATAAAACGCTGCATCACAAACCAAGAGGAAGTGATGTCACATGTGTTTAAGTGCACAAAGCAAAATGAGCTCTATTGCTGACAATAAGTGATTTTCAAACAGACTGAGCATTTCTGAGGCCCAAAATAAATTTAGTAGTTCACTGAACAAACAATGGGCTTTGAGCTCATTTCTTTCATCATTAGTATGTATTTTATATTTTAAAAAAAACACCCATCTCGCCCCTGCGGGCGGTTTATCCTTCAAGCT
>CAKLIZ010001270.1:0-25201 GCA_922035795.1 Oreochromis mossambicus
GGTACACAACTTCTATTAAATGCATTTGAATACATATTAAGTTCATTCACTTCAAAAACCTTTCCCATATTCCATTCACAGTCTTGTTGCTGATATTTCATTTCATTATTTACTATATTTTGGAATTCAAATATTCAGCCAACGTCCCTTTTACTGTCCCTCTTAAAGTTTTTGCGGTTGCTCTCTCGGTTTTCATTGCAGAAGCAGTAAAGGTGTGCAGACAGTTTATGCCAACATAAAAGCAGCTTCCAATGATTAAACCTTTTTTCAGCACCTTTCTTAGAAGTCCCATTCCCATTCATTTTCAAACATAAAGAGCCTGTTTTAAAACTCTATTATAAATGCCACCTATGCAGATCCAGTTGCTTAAATCAGGCTCACTGTGTTGCTAAAAGAGTATTTAGAACCATTCGAACTTTTAGCACTAGTCAGAATTAGCATGCAGGTAATATGCCAGTGACATGCCTCAGTGACTGACAGAAAAACTGTCTGAGAAACTTTTCACCTTGCTTCCTGATAAGATCTTTATCTAATTGTCTGCATAGTACAAACTAGAAGGAATACGAATAAAACTGGTATCAATATTTCATAACTGGGCTAAACTGCAGTGAGGCAGCAAAACCTCTGTTTCTTAAAGCTTTATTCTAAATGTAACTGCAGCATACTTAACAACATTTACTAATATTTGAGTATAGGCCTAGTTAGACTTTAACTCAGAGTCAATTAAATTTAGTTTCAGTTCAGTTTTATTTATACAGAGCCAAGTCACAACAACAAAACAGCTAGCTTAAACAAACTACCAAAGATAAATCTTACGTTTTGTTTACATGGACTTTTACAGTGTAGGGCCAGAAAAGCTCCAGTACTATTCAATTGTAAAGATGACCAAGTATTTTTCCCACGTCAGTTCAACCATTCCTACAGTTTAAATGAGCCACCACTGACAGCCTGGGTTGTTGTGGAGAAGCAGGGATTGGTGCGATTTGGCGTGTAAGGCGGACTCAGGAGAGGTTTGTTCACATGTTGGTGCCATACCCTACAACATTCTGATGCTGATTAGTGTATCTGATAGCACAGCAACTATTTGACATTTAAATTAAACTTGAAGACGTTCAAAGGACTGCAGTGCTGCTTTTGCCCTCCAGGTAGGGATGTCCCAGTAGCTCTGATGTCATGAGAAAGGTATGGATTGCAGCATAACTAAGCGAAGGTACCGGATCACCTGATTCAGCCCTAACTATATACTTAATCAAAAAGGAAGGTTTTAATCTAATCTTAAAAGTAAAAGAGAGGTTGTCAGTCTCCCGAATCCAAACTGGGAGTTGGTTCCACAGAAAAGGGGCCTGAAAGCTGAAGGATCTGCCTCCCATTCTACTTTTAAATACCAGAGGAACCATTAGTAAGCCAGCAGTCTGGGAGTCAAGTGCTCTATTGCGGTAATATGGTACTATTAGGTATTTAAGATAAAATGGGGCTTGATTATTCAAGAATATCAGACCTAGTTACGAGGCCTGCTATTTCTTTTAATATACACTATTACACTAATAAGTTGCAAGATAGGGTCTTATGTACAGTTTTGATGGGCACATTATTGAAATAAGGCATCTCTTCACCACTGATATGGAGCTGTGAAATGCCGGCTTAACTGAGCTCTTTTCTTCAGTGGAGAAATGACTAGATAGAAATTAACCTAGTCTGAATGAGCGCTTGTCCTTCTCTGTGATAGTGTCTGTTCTTCTTCACATGTGAATCTAAGAGGTGGCCTTGAATTGGAGAGGTCGCTTTTAGTTCACTTTGTTGTGTTTGAGTATACTCAGGAATGCAAAAGGCTTCCACTGTAGCCCTGTGACTGCTTCCGCTTAACTAAAAGACACAGCCAGAAGTGCCTCACATAATAAGCCATTAACTAATTGTGTTAATAACCAGGCGAAAAATAAAATCTCAACAATGGACTATTTTGTGTCCATGAATTAGTGAAAGTGCTCAATGACTGCTCATGAGTCCGATCCATAAATCTCTTTTAGGAGACAAGGTGTGTATTATGTACTTTGATATTAATAGGTGAACAAGGGGGATAAAATGAACTGCTAGGCTCAAGTGAATAGCATTAATTTCACTCACAATGGCCACCACCCCTAATACCTGCAGTGTTTTACTTAGATTAGGGTTAAGCTTTTTTTTTTTTCTTTTTTTTTTTTATAAGACCATTTCAATAATTTGACATTTCTCCCTAGAATGGGAGAGAATGAGTGCCGATAAAAACTTTTTTTCCCCTCCTCCTTTTCATGCAAAACACTTTCATCTGTCATTTCATGATAGCCCGTCTCTCTTTGTCAGCATAAATACGGGAGCCCCTATTTGAATATGGTTACACATCCCTCTATTTATTAAAGCTTGGATTAACATGACAGGAAGTTTTGTCTGGGGGCTCTTTAAGATGGCTCAGAGAGGCAATCTGGTGACAGTAATAGGATCCAGCTAATATACTTGACTGATGCTCCTTTCCCAGTGTTATAAAGCAGAACAATGGGAGTGGGGTTCTGGGAGTGAATACATTGTGTTTTGAAACTGTGTGTGTGTAAGTGAGTGTGTGTGTGTGTCTGGGGGGACGAGGGTGCGCTAATCAGGCAGAATACCATCACTTAGCAAATATAAGGGCTGAAGAAATAAAAATACTAAAGGTCACAGAGCAATTCCATCAGGATAAGTATGCTACAATTAAATGAATAGACAAAGGCTCTGACATTAGTGGGAGCTATAATAATGTTTTACTCCAGTGTCTGGGAGTTTGTAGAGATTTGTTAAAGGTTGGCTTTAGAAAATAAACAGAAAATCATTTGATTCCTGCTCTTCGTCCACTGGAGAAACACTCGAGTTGCTATTCTTTCTTCTTTGATGTCAGGTGTTGGGGGAATCCTCCCGTGCAGGCATTTGTTCTTTTTCTTTATTGAACATAGTACTATTTTATTTGTTTGACTTAAAATCTACAAGACGCCGTATCGCGATAAGTGAGCAGTGGCAATGGCCACTTTTTCATAAGTGTGAACATTTCTCTGCTTTCCCTTCAAATGTCACAGCATAACCTTGGGGGCTCTGAACTGTAAATTTAAGTGTTGTTGTTTATATTCTTGTAGAGCAAGTGATAAATTTGCTAATTAAGAAAGTAATTGGCACATTATTCGCTAATGAAAATTATTAATCATCATTAGGAGAATGCAGGTTTGTGTTTCTGTTTGAGAAAGAGGTGGAAAAGCCATTGTTTGCTTTCAGTTAATCCTGAAGAATATTCAGAGTGCATCAAACATTAATCCCTGTATCCTAAACTGAACTGTGAGCCGAGTGCGTCATACGCCCCTGCTGTTTACCTTATTGTTGTTATTTTCACTTATGCTTTTTATTTTTTTAAACTCTGAGTTGTTTTGTTGTTTGTTGATTCCGAGTTGTGATAGATATTGCTGTCAATATTACTCTGAGAGGCACTTGTTTACAGACCATCTCCATATGTCAGGGAAGCTATGGACGGACCGTGCACGGATACGCATCCACGAGAGTGTATTTCTGTGTGTGTGCTCAGCCTAGATAGGTTAGCGGATCAAACACACATCTGTTTTAGAGATAGAGGGGAATCTGTGCTTCTCCCCCAAACCTCTCAATACTAATTAACGATCCACTGATAGTGGCCAAATGCCAGCTGTCATTAGCGGCCGATGCAGCACAAGTACACAGATGCAGATGTGCACGCCCTCAAACCTAGATGTGTGGCGGTCACCCACCACCAGACCACCGTAGGTCTGTGGTTAAGATACATTAACCCTGCAACTCCTCACGCTGCTTCACAGATACCTCAACAAGCAAGTCCACAGGTTTGAAATCAGCCTGCATGCGATAACATGGAAAAACGATATTAATCTCAACATGCAGCTGTATGTCTGGTCTGTACTGCATGAGAGGTGGTAGTGAGCTATGCCTGTTAAACAGACAGCACTTACACTGTATTCTTAAAGACGTGAATGACAACCTCAATTCTCGAGTAGCTGTGGACCTTTGACTTCTTCACTGATAGTGCCATTTGCGTGCTCTCAACCAGTGTGCTCGGTAAAAGCATCTGACAGCTATCTTTGATTTTATTTAGCGATGATTTCAGCTATGCCTGTATCTAAAAGGATGTGCCACCCACTCCCTTGTCTCTTGCGTGGTTTCTCTCCGCCTGGATCTGTCACTCTGTGCCTCGGTGACAGGGTCAGATAGAGAGAGCAAAGTGGCGAGAGGTGTGACACTGTGAGCAGATGAGGGTCTACCCGTATGGAGGCCCCCAACATGACACCCATCACGGCTACCCGGACAGCCGCCAGTTGGTCCGAATAATGCCGCCCACGCTGGCTTTGGCAGGGAGTCCAGAAGCCACCGGACCACCAGGCAGCCCTGCTTTTTCTTTCATAATCAAACGGAGCCATCATTAACGTCGATAAGCGCGCCAGAAGAAAGCATTCAAAGACTATTCAAATCCTACTGGAAATTTTGATTATGTGATATTTTGCTACGATTTGTAACCTTCTAGCGTTTACTAAATATTTAATGGGTATGTGTACCTACAATGATAACAGACAGAAAAAACACACCCCCATCCCTCTTTAAATTTTTCCTTGAAAAACCAGAGCAGCCTTGTCTCGTCTCGTCTCTCTTCCCCTCTCCCAGTGCAGCCTGCCTGCCGCCATCTCACGACAGCATCTCTCCATCTCTCACAGCCCTCTGATCTCTGTGTCAACAGGCGACACCAGCAGCTCGCACTAACTCAGTGCGCATCAGCCCATCTGCAAGGCAAAAAACGCCCCCCATCTACACGTGCATTTAACGTATGATGATGGGTACGATTAATGGCGGAGTTAGCATATACCGTAAGTGTGTGGCGATGTCTTTACAGCAGACAAGGTACCACTTGAAAAGATGCCTTGCTTTGCAATAAAGACAGCTCGTGAACCTTTTCGGCAGATTCTCCACAAGGCTGGGAATTTGCAAGCAGCAGGTAGGAGATCAAAGCTGCTGCTGACATTCTCGGCAAACACAGATTTATTCAACTCATCAAGAATTGTCGCAATGTTTTCTCAGCGGCCTCTTATCGGGGTGTGTACCTTTACTGATGGGGGTTTATTAGTTATCAGCGGGCTAGGTGGGAGGCTGCACGGTTGTCCAGCTCAGGTCCAAACTCATACAGAGGATGTGATGACAGGATCCGAATCGCTCTGTGGTTACTCAGTGGAATTCAAATGCCAATCCCCCTGCCCAGCGCCATCTCCTCTCCCTCTCTCTCGCTCTCTCTTTCATTTGTCATCTCGCCCTCTCTCTTCCCTCCCCTCTCCCCCAGTGTTTGTCAGGGTTGGTGATTAGCTGTCACCCTCTGCAGAAGCAGATAACACCCCACACAGCCCGTTTCCCCTCTGGGAGCATGCACACACGTAAAACAGGGAAACACACAAATACACAAGTGCGTGCACATGCATGCAAACTAAAGGCACTTAAAAACTCTGTCAAATTCAGTCAAAATGGTGATGAGTGTATCACAGTTTTGCATGCATTTACTTCAGGCATTCTCATCTATATAAGCTCCATGGTAACTATGGCTATCGTTCAGATTTTATCATGTTAATCGGTTCCAGTTCTTATTAACTCTGGCTCCAGTTCTTTTATTCTCTACACATTTAGGCTGCCACAAACTGTTATTTGCCACAATCTTTAAAAACATCTCCTATTTTGCCATACACGTGTTAAATGTTGCATCTTTTCATGCTGCTTTACACGGGCTGGAAATACCTGATTTTCAGACATGTGGTTCGGCGTTTTTATCCCATCAGATCCATTTTTCTTACCCTGAATGAATGATTTTTGGCAACACTTTATATTAATCTACTCTTATTCACCATTAACTAGTTGCTTATTAGCATGCATATTAGGAGCTTTTTATATTAATTAGTGATTACAAAACACATATTATTGCCTTCATTTACAACTAATATGCCATTAATTTTAAGAGTTTTCCCACAATAACTTCCTAATTTTTGACTAATAACTGTCAAAATGCATGTGATGTAAATAATGAGGACCTCAGTGAGTAATGGGGAACATATTCTGTGTTAGATTTGGAGTTATTTGCACATCGAAACTTTTAGTATTTTATTACAAAAGAAAACATTTATTATGGAGAACTGCTATTCTTGCAGCACTGCTTTCTCCTATAAGCCGTATAGTGAGCAACATACACATGGCCTAATATTGTGTTAGTCCCCTTTTTGCTGCCACGACAGCCCTGAACTGTCGAGGTATGGACTCCACTAGACTCCTGAAGGTGTGCTGTGGTATCTGCACCAAGATATTAGCAGCAGATCCTTTAAGTCCTGTAACTTACGAGGTGGGGCCAACATGGATCGGACTTGTTTGTCCTGCACATCCCACACATGCTTGATTTGGAGGTCAAGTCAACACCTAAAACTCATTGTTGTTGTACTCCTCAAACCATTCCTAAACCATTTTTGCTTTGTGGCAGGCCACATTATGCTCCTGAAAGCCATCGGGGAATACCATTACCATGAAAGGTGTACATGGTCTGCAGCAATGCTTAAGTTGGTGGTACATGTCAAAGTAACATTTATATGAATGACAGGACACCAAGGTTTCACAGCAGAACATTACCAAAAGCATCAACGTGCCTCTGGGGGCTCATCTTCTTCCCATAGTGCATCCTGGTGCCAGCTGTTTCCCAGGTAAGTGACACACACGAACACATCCATCCACGTGATGTAAAACAAAATAAGTTACTAAGCCACCTTTTTCCATTGTTCTGGTTCTGAGGATTCTGATTCTATGCCCATTGTTGGTGCTTTCAGCAGTAGACAGGGGTCAGAATGGGTACCCCGACTGGTCTGCATCTATGCAGCCAGATATCCAACAAATTGTGATGCACTGTGTATTCTGACACCTTTCTATCAGAACCAGCATCAACTTTTTTCTGTGATGGCTCATCTGTTGGGCTGGACCACATGGGCCAGCCTTCGCTCCCCATGTACATCAGTGAGCCTTGGCCGCCTATGACCCTGTCACTGGTTCACTACTGTTCCTCCCATGGACCAGAGATAATCAGTCTTCTTCACTTCACCTGTCAGTGGTCACAGAGTTATGCCTGATTGGTGTAAATGATCCATACATATACATTGCAGCTGCTGTTTTTTTTAGCCAGAAACAGGACAGGCAGGGAACTGAAGCAGCTCTATCAACTAGGGCACAACACATATATTTAGATTGTAATTAATGTACAACAACTGCTGGGGGCGGTTGCTGCTCTGGAGATACAAAGGGTTTGTCCACCAATCAGAGGGTCAGTGGTTTGATGTCTGGCTCCTCCAATTTGCATGTTGAATCCTTAGGCAAGATTCTGAACCCCTTCATTGGAGAGTGTGTGTGTGCGTGTGTGTGTGTGACAGTTAGAAAGTGCTTAAAGGCACCAATTAAATCCCTGCATGAATATGTGTGTGGATGTGTTAATGTGGCTTGTAGTGAAAAACGTTTTGAATTCTTAGAGTAAAAAAGCACTATATGTGTAACAGATCATTTACCATTAACAGCTTTATTTACTTACAATCAGTAAACACTAATTAGGAGATTTCTGAATGAATTTTCTGAGTTAGAACTGCTTATGCAGAATTTGGCATTAATAAGTACTTTGTAAGTTTGAATAAACATCTGAATGTAAGTATTTGTGTCACCTGTCCACATCAGTGTATACACTGACCACATACACTGTTAAATATGTGTAAACTAATGTTAGAATTCACTTTAGGCCACCATTGATGCATGGACAGTGGACAACAGGCCCAAACCTTCTTCCTCTTTTTTAAATGATAAGTTATGATGAGTATTTTTTTTTAAAAACCTTCAGTTTTTATAATTGTTAAATAGGTTCCAACTGAGAAAAAGTTTTCAACAGCCAACCGTGGAGGTATATCACGCACAGGAGTAATAATATTACATTTAAAGCAAGCGCGCAAAGTAACTGTGCCATCGAGCAAAACCAAAAAACTACAACATTTCCCCCTCAGTCTATCCACCATCTTTTCATTACACCCTGATCAACTTGTGTCAGAATGTACTTTGACTAAAAGTTGAAAGTGGCTCATTAGCAGAAGTCGTGAATCCATCAACTTCCTGCACACTGACAGATCTCTCTGCAACTCTATTTTCACAACTCCAGCTGTAGGGTTGCAGGCAAGCACACTGGGTTGTGTTGTACAGTAGCAGTGGAAAGGCTGTCTTCTGCATTAATGTTAGAAGCCACACATCAAGCTTCCAGCCTAAATGTCCACGACTCTAACTGCAACCCACAGAGTCGAATTTGGAAAATTCAATAAAAGGGTGAGGCAATGGCATGTATATTTAATCATCTCTGCCCCTCACTTATATACATCTTTGTTTTACAAACAAGTTAATGATTCCTTACAAATTTCAACAGGACACACAAGAAGTGCCCAAATCAACCAATCAATAAATAACTAAAGATGTGCTGAGTCTGACCAACCCCTATGCATCTAGTATTTGCAAACACACAGAGCTCAGATGACTAAGGGTTGCTATTTTGGAACCAAACATGGAGAGCCAGACAGTATTTCTCCAGTGTTACTCCGGGTAACATGTGCCCTTTCCATCCAGGCGACAGGTGGAACATTAGTTGCATGGGTGCACGCACGGATCACGTGGTATCCTTATTGTTTACACATATGTATATTGACACAC
The DNA here is from genome assembly GCA_922035795.1 of Oreochromis mossambicus. Lineage (NCBI taxonomy): Eukaryota > Metazoa > Chordata > Actinopteri > Cichliformes > Cichlidae > Oreochromis > Oreochromis mossambicus. The sequence goes on from CAKLIZ010001270.1 coordinate 8,779, forward strand.
ATATTCTGGATTAGCAGTGTTGTCAGCAACAGTATGACACATATTTTTAATTTAACAAAAATGGAACAATATTTAAATGAAGTTCAAAAATTAAAGAAAAAAAAATACCAGTAGTGCAGTTTTACATTGTTGCCTCTGGAAAGGACACAGAAGACATGCGTTTTCAATAAACGTGTGCAAGCAACAGCACTCAGTAGGTTCTAAAGACCAACCAATGTCTGAAAAGAACCCGCTCTGATCTACACTGACTTTTCAAGGACTGCTTTGGGCCTGAGGTCTGTCGTAATTTCAAACCCGCTCCTGTGCTGCCTGGCTAAGCTGTTGCTGTGGAGCTTCAAGCTGATGCGAATGCAACCAGAAGCCACATCCATTCAAAGCCTCCTGTGTGACACCTCTACTGAACACAGCAGTATGCTTTTTATTATTTAATAGGAAACAGAAGGACTCTGATTTAACACCAAAGCAAATATAACCCTGGCAAGCAGAATAATTCAACATTAGGTGTATTATGTTTTGTTTGATCAAGAGGCTGGGCAGCAGGGCTCGAGCTTTCCAGTCCTGTCTCACAAACAATATGACAGGCTCAACTTCAAATTAATATAGCAGGATAGGATCACCTGGCCTTCTTCTCTCCGCCTATCATCTCGGCTGTCACGGTACAAAGAAGGATTGAAATGTAGCAGATAAATATACTACGACATGGCTTTATCTGCTGCCCCTAAGCAGCTTTACTCAAAGGAAAGCTCAAACAATGTCGGCTAATCATAACATTTTAAGAGTCAATGTGCCATCTCGAAATTGTCAAGAACGGGAGGTGTTTTCATAGGAGATGACAAACCTGTTATGGAGCATAATAGAAACGTAGGGTAGCAGAGGAGCAAAGGGGCCGAAGTGGTGATGAAACAGAGAGAGAGCGAGAGAGGCAGAGAGAGCACAGTAAAGACAGCAAGACAAATACGGCCCGGGAAAGACGTGTGAGATCATGGCCCCTGCTTCTGTGTACATATGGTGAAACGTGCTGGAGCAGAGAAAGACCAACACATTGAGATAAGCTCCTTTGCTCAGGCTTCCTTTTAAGGGTGATTTGGCAGCTTGGCCTCACGTCTGTTGGCAGGCGGCAATGTCCGCCCCAAATCATCCGCTGATCGCCGAATTACAACGTGCCTTCTTTTTAAATTTCCATTTAACGCTATTGGATAACTTGCCGAGGTGCTCGTAACACATTACTGCAACAGGAGCACACTACTTGATGTTCCGCTCACCGGCTTTACAGCAGTGAATTCAGACTTTATAGGCCTGAATCTCAGCTCAAATACATTTAGCAATAGTCCTATGTTTTTTTTTCTATCAAAGTTACATTTGTATTGTGTTTTATGATTAGTCAGTAATCAGTCTGTTCTCTCCTCAGTTTGTTCCATTTTGGGCCTCTGAGCACTGCGTTTTCTCAGCACATTCAGGAAGTGATGCATTTACCATATTCGGTAACTACGTCAATGAAATTACTTTACAGTCAGCAGACTATATTTATAGTAGATGCACTGTATGGCAGAAGCAGCTCCACAGGAGTGTCTCCATTGGTGTGCCAGAGCAATATCACACGTAGTTTCAGTGCCAGTTCTTTTTTTTTTCTTTTTAAAGTGAGACAGCCGTTTCGTTGATCCTGTTTCACTTCAAGTGAATTTTTAAAATGCGATTATACAAATGTGATGAATGTGCTCTCCGTCCATCACACCTTCGTGATAACTTCTCATCAAAAGCCACCCGGCATCGATGCCCCCACCTAAACAATATGTAACTAAGGAATACAGACTCCGCTGACAGGAATGAAGTGTGACTGTGACCAGACAGGAAAATAATCTACGTAATCCAGATCGAAGCCCTAAAGGCTTTTATAGATCGACAGCATAGATTTTCTCTCTGTCTCCATTTCTACCTGGGCTTAGGTTTAATTCAACTCAATTAAATCAACCCATGAGCCCGGGAGTTCGCAGAGAAAGCAATCATTCATCTTTGTGGTGAGCCACTTCATCGGGGGCCCCCGAAAAGCGACCCCTACTCTGCTCTTTCTCCACAGACGCCATTAGGGCACTCAATATAATTTCAGCCATGCCAGCTCTGTTATAATTACAGCAGTTGACATCTAACAAACAGCTCTTTATGGATGTCCTGGCCTCAATATTACTTTAACAAATCTGATCATTTTCTTTGTGGTTTGCTGTTGTGTGTGCACTTTTCCATTTCCAGCAATCAATTAGGTAGCCGGGTAGCTTTTGCATTAAAAACAAGAAAAAAACAAACAAACAAAAAAAAACCAAGAAAAAAAGAGTTAACATGCTTATCTTTCAATGTGCAGTGTGGAATTAGGGGGAAAAAAAGTTATCCGTGATACAGAAACACACCCTGAGGTAAATTTGTTATCTACACTGCACACCACAGCTTTAATGTAAGACAATCAACACGACAATCAACAGCTATAAGGGATTGTCCTTGAGTGACTGCCACAGAAACCTCCCCCCCACCCCATGGTGACTGAGCTGTCACATAGCTGCTTACATGCACGCCCATTCAACAGATACATATTTCATGAGCTATGGTAAACACACGGCTCTCGCCAATGCCAATCTAGCATTGAATAATACATTCGCAGCAGATCGGCTAATGAATTGAGAGCTTGCCCGAGTAAAAAGAAGAAAGCAAATAACCAATACTCAAAGTGGAAATAGAATTAATGAGCGGTTGTGAATACTCAAACACTCTGTCGTGGATGCGCCTCTAAAAGCGAGGCCATTTCGCTCCCGCGCCTAACCTTTGTCTCTGGTCAAAGTTCTACATTAATGAATGCAGGAGAGGTTTCATAGTCTTCTCTATGAATGTGCATTTCACAGATGTGTAAATGATGCGACGTGAGACGCTGCGAGTGAAGCTTTGATCTGCTATTCCGCAAGCCAGGTTCTACAACAAAAGGCGAGGAAATCCTGAGCTCAGACAAGGCCTGTGTAATCTAGTAGAACCTCTCTCTATGTCTGATCCTCCTCTGCTCTGCTGGCCGTCTCAGCAATCAATCTAGCTGCATAAACTCAGATCTGCCCCATTGGTAAGAACATGGAACCTCCTACTCCTGGCCATATGGGGTGACCGAGGATATATACATTTAAAAGCCTTTGCAACTGTACATGTGAAAAAAAATGAGTCCCATTTTCCAAAGGTGCAGTAGGGCCATTTCTGACTTTGCATACCATAAAAATATTATGGTTATTATTGTTAACACTGGGACTTAAAAAGGCAATTATGTAAATTAAGTGTCAAAACTACAGGGAGGAAAAAATCAATAGCACAAACTTTGTGTTCATTCTGTAATTCAATTATTTTTTCCTGACTAAACTTGACATGTACCTGAAGGCTGTTTAATCCAGCAAACTACACGGGAATGAAAATGAACTGGATCCTGAAGTAGAACTACTTTTTTGCAAGGAACAACACAGAGTCAGAGGTAAGGGGAAAAAAAGATACTCGACACTGTGTCAAATCCTGAGCAGGATCAATAGTCTTTTGAGTTGTGGAATCAGCACCCAACTGGGATTGCTTGCTACTTGTTCTCAGCATGGAGCCCACTGATGTCTATGCACCTCTAAGGGGATCCCCAGGCAGTTGCCTACAACTTACAACAATGAAAGAATCTGAATTGTTTTCTGATGTTTCATTTTCTTATCTAATATTGCTTGTGAAAAGTGCTTTTTCCCCTTTTTTCTTATATATAGTTATACATAATATTTATTGCCTTTATTTGATAAAATACCATAGCAGGAAAAGTGAGGATGTGGAGCTGGGTCCAGATTCAAACCACAGATATTGCACCTTAATGTCAAGAGACTAGCGTGGCCAATAAATTCCAGTTTCTAATATAATGTAACAGAGTAGCTTTATAGTAGCTAAATACAAAACCCTTTCCTTCAGGGAACTGGCCTACATTTTTTTAATGGCTTGCATTAAATACTAAGAGAATGACGTTAGACGTTGTACTTAGGTTTGAGGATTAGCTTCGAAAACAGCCAGGATATATAATGAAGTCGGAACGCTTACACGCTCAAGAGCTTCTCTGCACTGCTCTGCCTACCCCACAAACCGGCTGTTTTCACAGAAGCATGAAAGGTGGCCAGAGTTTTGCTGCAAATGCATCAAACCAAACCTAACCACTGTGTCAGATCTTCCACACCAGAGTGGGTAAAAGGGCACTGAGAAAAAAATCCGGGAAATGAACAATTTCATAGGGGAACACCCATCCTCATCAAGACTGCTGTGACCCTAAGCAAAGGGCGTATACAGTAGAAGGGAGAAGTGGAGGCTGCTTGTCTATCAGCTACACAAACACCTTCATTAAGGTGGGAGGAAAGGGAAGCCTAGAGGTGTACTGTGGTCTGTGTCTGGGTAAAGCTGGGCCAGTTTAGACAAAAGAGCAGGAGCCGTGGCCGGCGAGCAGACCGGCCGACAGCACGGCAAGTCTCCGTGGGTGTCTGACGAAATTAATTAGGAGAGTGAAAGGAAAATGTCTGTCAGATCACAGATCACGTCGTGAAAAATATCTCCCCCTGCTGTGATCTATTGATTGCCATTAAATGTTCCAGCTGCCACCCTATAAAATATTAATATTTAAAATCTGACAGCTATAAAGTGAATTTCAGCTTTTTTTCCCCTTACCTAAATAACAGCTGTCTGAAAGAACATCATTAAGCACAGGAATCCAATGCACTTCCAGCAAAGAGAAAGGAAACACCACATTTCTGCTCATAGCTGCACTCTCGCCACGTCTCTCTCTCTCTCCCTCTCTCGAGCCTCCTTCATTTTAACTCACGTTGCACCAGAGGCTGCAACAGCTAATTCTATCACTCCAGTTTAAGTGGACAGACTCTCATCCCGATGGGCTTGAGGGAGGAAAGGAGGGGTGGACCATTCATTAGTCACTAGAGATATAGGAGTATTTAAACAACTTTAGCGTAATGTCACAGCTTAATGCCTGGTTGGCAAAATTCGCCAACAGGCTCGATGTGAACATGTTCCGGTTCTGCACGTGAGCCGACAGGATGGCGCACCGCTGGCCCAGTCGGGCTGCAGGGCCCTGCTGTTAACATTACAATGTGTAGTGGAGCGGAACAAAGCGGAGCAGGGTTTCATCTCACCGTACTGGTGCGGTTTTCCCAGCACGTTGTGGTCAATGTGATGATAACACACACAAGGCAATCAATATAAGTTCAAAAATGCCCTGCAATTAGAGCTATGGGGTATTAGTGTTTTCATAACACTCCTATTATATATTCATATTCTCTATCAGGGTTGGTAATCACTTGTCTCAAACAGTTTAATTACAGCTTGGCAATGACTACTTAACGTGATTAGATGTTATACCTTATTGTTGCGTGTGGCATATTACATCAATTATATTAAAGAGTTATTATTTTCATGAGGGCGCGGTGCTTGCGTATGATACAGGATGCAGTGAAGGCTGAGTGACAGGGACTTCTTAAAGACTTAATTTTACAAATAAAGTAATCAATATAAGCTACTGCACATCACGTCTCACCACACAGTGAGCAGTAAGGTCTTTTGCATAATTGCAATAAAAAAGTGTATTGGCCTGACTGATTGAATTCAGTCTTGGTAATTGCAGCATAAACAATGTAGTTGACTGTCACAGCAACTGTGCCACTAGGCTGTCAACAATCCAGATATTTTTCTGGTGTCTACTAGCATATCATGCAGATCCACAGCCTGCCGTGTAATGAGTATAATTACATGGTGCGCATGTGTTACCTGTGGAGCACACACACACACACACACACACACACACCCTCTCCTACACACATGTGGAACACTATTTTCCATTCCTATGACCTGTCACTCAAAATCAACCCTGATGGAAAAAAGATTCCCAGCTATTCCATGGCGCCACAGTAAAAATGTTCATCTCTTCCCCATCCCACAATAAAAAAAAAGTAAAGAGCCTGCATCATGTAATAGCCAGCGAGATCCCTGTTGATGCTGCTGTCCATCAATATGACCACCCATTCTCTCGGCCCAACCCCCACCATTTGATCGACATTAACTCTGCAGCTGCCCACCAAGCGCCTCCCTGCATTCTCAATCTTTCTTTCTCGCCCCAGTTACTCTTCCTCTCTACCAGGAGATGCACCACATGCTTCCAGGCAAAGTCAATGTCTGCCTCTTGTCTCCCTCGTGCTGCCCGTATCCAGTACGCTGCTCCTGTTCCTCACTGTAGTGTCTCGCACACATCTAAGACATATCCGAGTTGTAAATAGAGTGGAGCTTAAATGACAACAGCCTTGCTTTTGTAGGGATTTAGGGAGGGAAGGGGAAAAAAAGGAGCTGATTTGTGCAAAAGACTGCTGGCGAAGATAAAATGTTAGGCTTTGGATCTAAATTCCACATGAATGCCTTTCCCTTTAGTGTGCATTATGATGGCAATGGACCATATCATAGTATTTGTTTTGCTTTAGAGCTGTCCCCTGTGATTTATGTTCCCCGAGTGCAAATATTTCATGTCACTATACAAGCAATGTTTCTGTCATAGAGAACGTAGGGGGTATTCGGGGGCTGAATACGAGAGATTTGTGTACATGTGGCCCTGTGTGTGTGTGTGTTTGTGTGTGTGGGCCAGTGGCAAGGCACATGTGGCAGTGCCAGTGTGTGACCGCAGGCCCCCCTGGCTGGGGAGCAGCGCCTGGAAAGGTTACCCAGCAGAGTGGCTTTTGTATGGTAATGTGACCTCCAGCTCCCTAAGGAGTCCCAACACCTGCCCAGCACCCCCGCCAACCTCACATCCTCAACATGGTAACTGTTTTTCCTCCATCTGACTCCTGCTCTGCTCTTGCTTTGTAGTGCAATTATTGTGAATATCTGCATCACGGTTGTATCACATAAATACAACAGTTATATGTCTGTGTTCAGCTTAACACCCACTCCAACTTTAATATTAGCTGCGTAGTTACCGTCAACTTTAGGCATAGGCTGAGGAAAAACTCAGTAGCAATATGCATGCAGACAGGCTGACACCCCCCTAGACCTACAGACAACTGGCTGAGCATAGAGAGAGGGGCTCTAAAGCAATTATAGCAAATTAAATGAATGCCCCCAAGTTAAATAGTGTTAATAGTGTTCAGGGAGACAAATTTGAGATGCAACGCACAGTGTGATGGCAAGATCCACTTGGATTGCTGAGCAGCAAACGGTAGCATTAATTATATTCAAACCCTTTTAACAGAGAATCAATTCATGGCATGCTGTGACAGGTTGTTCGCTTTGGAAATGGACTGAAAAGCTTTAAGCATCAAACTAATTTTTGGTGACACCAAAGTTAGCTCGCGTTATGTAGTGGCGAAGAAAGTGAGAGATGAAGAAGTGGTACCTGTGAATTGTTTCGTCCTGGACAGAGTGAAAAAACAATGAAAGAACTACCAACTAGTGACACTTTCACAGAGCTGCTCCATGACTCAAGATGACAAGTGATGAAAATGTAGAATAACATATGCTGTCAGGCATGAGAAGATGAAAAGATTTCATTCCCAACAGTTTCTGAGAGATGTGCTGATGTAAAAAAAAAAAGAAGAAAAAAACGAGGGGGGGAGTATTGACTGAAAAACTGTGGTGATAATAGTGCTTTTTCTGAATGCAGTATTTTAACCCAAACTCGAACAGGCATTCAGGATATTGACGATGCGCTGCACACTAAAACATACCCACTGTGGTTCGTGTCCTCTCTCTAACACCAGCTGATCCTAACAAAAGTCCTCTCTATCCTTCTGTTTAAGGTCTCAAAGCTGCTACGTTTGTGTGAGGTGTCCAACTACGAATCTCTGTGCCTGAGGCGGCCCACCTACTGAACTCACTTCTACATCCTCTCCCCTGCCAACCCACCCCTCTCATTCCACTCACATTGATCTTTTATAAGCGTTACGTTTTTACTGGCTGTGGTTTTCCCCCTTATTAAATGCACATTTCAGCATTGTCGTTAAATACGACACGAAGCCACACACTCTACATATGTGTCATGCAATAACGCGTTCCCCTGCTACACTTTTGTCTATTTATTTATCCATTTAAAAAACTTAATTATGAATGAATGTCACGTTGAATAATTCATGTGCACCCCGGTGCTGCGAATAAATGGCGAGTACACCTTTGCTTCCTCCCCTTCAGTGTTCCTTCAACCCTTTTAGTAGCACCAAGCACTACTGTAGGTTATTGGTCTTTCTTCCCCTCTGGGGGGTTCTTACGCACTTAGTTCTTATTAAAATCCCTCTGGCATATGAACACACACCCCAAATGACACATGCACGCTCAAACACACACCTACATACACATACAGATACACACACACGCACACACACATACGAACCAAGGACCGTCTGCTGGTACAAACCATTTATTAAAGCTCCTGTGAAGGTCCTGGCAGTCAGCCAGAGGGAGACATGACTTTGGATCCCATTCATGTCCACATCAGCAGAGTAAAATGTTTCTAGGTGTTGATCCATGACAGCCATTATTGCTGCAATCCAGTTTTATCACTGTCAAATTCTACAAAAGAGAAAATAAGCCCTTTTTCTGCACTTTAACAGATTGTCAATACAGTTCAACCAATCCAAACAGCTGCTGAGGGAGTTTATTTACTTTTGAAGATCTGTTTTGAATAGGGAGGGGAGGGAATCCACCCCTGTGTCATTTTCTCTCACTACAGGCCCACAGACAATCAGAAATGGTTTAATATTATGGAAAAAATGCAAGCTTTTAACAGATGCAGAGCACAGTATGCAGTGATTCGTTACTCAACAATGTTTGCAGGGACATACAGTCAGGTCCATAAATATTGGGACATTGACACAATTCTAACATTTTTGGCTCCATACACCACCACAATGGATTCCAAATGAAACGAACTAGATGTGCTTTAACTATAGACTGTCAGCTTTTATTTGAGGGTATTTACATCCAAATCAGGTGAACGGTGTAGGAATTACAACAGTTTGCAAATGCGCCTCCCACTTATTAAGGGACCAAAGTAATGGGACAATTGGCTTCTCAGCTGTTCCATGGCCAGGTGTGTGTTATTCCCTCATTACCCCAATTACAATGAGCAGAAAAAAGGTCCAGAGTTCATTTCAAGTGTGCTGTTTGCATTTGGAACCTGTTGCTGTCAACTGCCAAGATGAGATCCAAAGAGCTGTCACTATCAGTGAAGCAAGCCATCATTAGGCTGAAGAAACAAAACAAACCCATCAGAGAGATAGCACAAACATTAGGCGTGGCCAAAACAACTGTTTGGAACATTCTCAAAAAGAAGGAACGCACCGGTAAACTCAGCAACACCAAAAGATCCGGAGGACCACGGAAAACAACTGTGGTGGATGACCGAAGAATCTTTTCCCTGGTGAAGAAAACACCCTTCACAACAGTTGGCCAGATCAAGAACACTCTCCAGGAGGTTGGTGTATGTGTGTCAAAGTCAACAATCAAGAGAAGACTCCACCAGTGTGAATACAGAGGGTTCACCACAAGATGTAAACCACTGGTGAGCCCCAAAAACAGGAAGGCCAGATTAGAGTTTGCCAAACGACATCTAAAAAAGCCTTCACAGTTCTGGAACAACATCCTATGGACAGACGAGACCAAGATCAACGTACCAGAGTGATGGGAAGAGAAGAGTATGGAGAAGGAAAGGAAGTGCTCATGATCCTAAGCATACCACCTCATCAGTGAAGCATGGTGCTGGAAGTGTCATGGCGTGGGCATGTATGGCTGCCAGTGGAACTGGTTCTCTTGTATTTATTGATGATGTGACTGCTGACAAAAGCAGCACGATGAATTCTGAAGTGTTTCGGGCAATAATATCTGCTCATATTCAGCCAAATGCTTCAAAACTCTTTGGACGGCACTTCACAGTGCAGATGGACAACTACCCAAAGCATACTGCAAAAGCAACCAAAGAGTTTTTGAAGGGAAAGAAGTGGACTGTTTTGCAATGGCCAAGTCAATCACCTGACCTGAATCCGATTGAGCATGCATTTCACTTGCTGAATACAAAACTGAAGGGAAAATGCCCCAAGAATAAGCAGGAACTGAAGACGGTTGCAGTAGAGGCCTGGCAGAGTATCACCAGGGATGAAACCCAGACTCTGGTGATGTCTATGTGTTCCAGACTTCAGGCTGTGATTGACTGCAAAGGATTTGCATCCAAGTATTAAAAAATGAAAGTTTGATTTATGGTTCTTATTCTGTCCCATTACTTTTGGTCCCTTAAGAAGTGGGAGGCACATATGCAAACTGTTGTAATTCCTACACCGTTCACCTGATTTGGATGTAAATACCCTCAAATAAAAGCTGACAGTCTGCAGTTAAAACACATCTCGTTCGTTTCATTTGGAATCCATTGTGGTGGTGTATGCAGCCAAAAATGTTAGAACTGTGTCGATGTCCCAATATTTATGGACCTGACTGTATATAACATTTGCTGCAAATCTGTGTTAATTCTGACAGACATTTCTGATTTAGTTTTAGTCATAGTCTTTTGACTAAAACATCAATGAATTTTAGTCACAATTCAGGCATCTAAATTATTTCAGTTTTAGTCTAGTTTCAATCAACTAAAAGTCTAAATCCAGGACTAAATCCAAAGTTGATTCAGTTGACTACAATATAAAATGTAAAAGACTGTTGTGTCTTTAACCAGTGAGAGTTGCTTGATGTGGCTTACAAAGTTGATGTTTTGCGGTGTTTTCAAGAGAAACAGGGAGGTAGTTACCTTCCCATTTCACAGCTTTTGAGCTAGCTAGCCAGTGTTTTTGATAATCCTTGACATTTTCCAGTTTGACGTCCTCCTTAGTATAAAATTAATGTGGTGCTACTTATTCACATGCTATTTTTGCAAAGCCAACAATGCAAAACCTATGAAGACATCAACACTGGGAAAAAGAAAGAGTAGTAGCAATGTCGTAATCAAAGACCATGGAAGGCTATTGGAATTTAGCAATCTGGCTCAACACCAGAAAAAATAACCACAACAGCAGACTTGCAGTTACGAAGAAAATGTTATATAATTATGGAGACAAGTTAAAAAGAGAAATTGGTGTATGTATTTTTATCTGATAAAGTTAAAACATACCGTATTTTTTGGACTATAAGGCGCACTTAAAATCCTTTAATTTTCTCAAAAATTGACAGTGCGTCTTAATTCTGGTTGTGCTTACTGACCTTGAACCAATTTTATATGGTACACAGCGCTCAAAAATCTGTCAAAATGTTTTAGTACGACTTTAGTAAGCTACAAAGCCCCACCGCTTGATGGACTGTCTAGCATTACGGCTACCATAGTCAGAAGCCTCGTGGAGTAATACGTACTGAACAGCTAAGTAACAGCAAAGAGACTGACTCGGATAATGACGAGGGGATCCGGGCATGCTCGATGCCGAAATCGCCCAACTGTTAAACTCGCTGAAAAAGTGAGTGTATTGTTCTGCATTTTATGTGTTACAACTGAACAGTGTTGAGAGTTATTGTGAATGTTTTGAATAAAGTTTGACTTATCTGACTGTTTTGTTTCACTTAATGCACCTTATAATCCAGTGCGCCTTATGTATGAAAATAGACCAGTTCATTGATATTGCGCTTTATAATCCGGTGCACCTTATAGTCCAAAAAATACGGTATTGGATAATGATGTAAGTACGTGACATTTACTTTTTAATATAAATCCATCACACTTGCTTTTCTTTGGTGAGGTAAAACATTTGATTTGATTATCTGTACCTCTTTCCAACACGAGAACAATTTACTTTCAGAGTTGCTTAACTAAGTTGTTTAACATACTGCAATTTAGAGGAAATGAAGTTGAATAACTTATTTTATTATTAAAATAATATTTTGAATTGAGGAAATTTAAATTTTGCTTATATATGCTGTCAGTTGTAACACAATTTACACCCCAATGGAGTAATTAAAAACACATTTCCTAATTTTTGCCTCTTACGGGGTATTTTTTCCTTCTTTATTAACAGTGTTGGGGAGTAACGGAATACATGTACCGCCGTTACGTATTTAAAATACAAAATATGAGTAACTGTATTCCGTTACAGTTACCGTTTAAAAAGGTGGTATTTAGAATACAGTTACTTTGTTGAAATAAATGGATGACACGGCGGTACTTTCCTGTTTTATATTGTGGCGGGTCAGGACTGTTTGGGTTTTGTTTGACAGCTACGTTCTGTTGTTCCAGACGGCAGCGTTACGGTTGCCATGGTTACAGGGCGACGCTCTCTCTCTCTGCGACTGTGTGTTTCCTGGGTGAGAGAACGCCTTGTTGTTGTTGTGCTAAGCTAATAGGCAGAATGCTACAGGCATAGCTCTAAAGAATGTAGCCTCATGGGCAGTGTAGTCCGTGTTGGGAGAATGGACTGCCATACACGTTATGTGTCTTTGAGCAAGAGGAGGGAGAAAAAGAATAGTGGAAAAGTACGAGCTGTCATCGAGCAAAAACGGGAGCTGGAAGCATGTAAATATAATAATAACCACTGCAGCCAAGAAGAGTGCCTGACGAGCCCAGTTGTAAGTGCGCTATTAAGACTCGACTGTACACTGTGTTCGTGTTTTCCTCCGAAAACAATAAGTTCCGTTGGAGCAGTCTTTCAACGCTTCTCTCTGTCTCTCGCAAGCAAAGTTGACCCACACAACAAAGTAAAGCTATTTTTCGGCTACGAGCCCGACACGGAACCCGACGTATTAGTCAGAGGTCCCTTTACTATGGTTCGGAGCCGCGAACCTTCAGTAATAGTAATAAATCACACGAATAGTACATTCACGTAGTTGTAAAAAGCATGATAATATATTAAGTAATCCAAAGTATTCAGAATACGTTACTCTCATTGAGTAACGTAACGGAATATGTTACAGAATACATTTTGGGGCATGTATTCTGTAATCTGTAACGGAATACATTTTAAAAGTAACCTTCCCAACACTGTTTATTAATAGCATCGCAATATATTTTGGAAGATTGTCTTGTGTGAAGATTGCGTTGTGATACCTTTGTTATCACGGACAACACATTGTGATACTATAGTATTGTGATTTATGCTGTGTTTCCCAGTCCTAATTGTAAGGCAACCTTACAACCTATTTCATTAGTGTCAGCTGAGGTGTCTAAACCAGTATTAAAAAGGAATATGGCTCGCCTTATCTGAAACACACAAAACACCAGACACCACCGTGTTTCAGGAATTACTTGTTGCATCTGCCACCAGCTCTCTCTCTCTCTCACACACACATGCCAGCATTCAGAAAAACACACACACCAAAAGAAAGCAATGGCAAATCTCCACGCATAAACATTCTTAATAAGAAAATGTTTAACCCAAAGAAGTCCACAGCTCATACAGCCAGTCCCATCAACTACCTCCACTCTGCACTCTGAAAAGATACAACCTTGCTCTGTGCTCACATGCCATGCAGAAAAAGTGCAGTGGTCTGAAGTTTGCTGTGTCATCAACATACATTATTACCGCGGGTGACATCAGGTAATACCATCAATTTATTCTTTATTCACTGACAGCCATATATCGTATTTAATTTAAAATTGCAGAGAGGAAGCGATTGTGCGGGGGTGAAGTAATCATATGGAGCATGAAACTATACTGTCCTAATTTACAGCTTCTTCATCATCTCTATTCAGTACAGAGGGAATGATCTACAACGAGGTGGTCTGTTTCAGCGGTCAGAGGAGGTCTAATGCATTTGGTAGGGGCTGATAACAGTGCTTCACTTTCACACCGAGCACTCAGAGGGAATTACAGGGCTGCAGAGAGGAGAATGTCTGAGTGCTTTAGTTAAAACCAGGGGTAAATGCTATCTCGTGCTTACATACTCCCTGATCCATGCACACTGAGGCTACCTGATCGTTTCAGAGCTTGGTCCATTTACATTTTCGCTTGACACGGTCACTCGTACTGTATATTCTGCTTTACAAAAATCGATTGCAGAGCCAAAGGCCTCTCCTTTTCAGCAGAGCACTGGTCTCCAGCCAAGCCTTACCTGGATTGAGAGATATGAGGATGAAAGGATTGGGTGCACTGAGACCATAGCCGTGGGGGAGAGATTTTAGTGCGGGGTTGAACATGTTCACTTAACGCTTAACAGAAGATGGGTATGGAACCTCTCTGGGGAGAGGTAAGGCAGCAAATAATGCGCGAGTATCTATTAGTACTTTGGTAACTGTTGCCTGAATCTGAGGGCCTCTATGAACCCTTCAACGACTAATCCATCAGTTGAACATAAGGGGCCTGCCGCACAGATCTTACAGCGTTCTTCCTCACTCTCTTGTTGTATTGCTAAGCCAAGTCTGATTTCTCCTCATTAGGAGCGGCGTTCTTTAAACATGCCTACCCAGCAAGTCCAACACTAAACCCACAAAGGACAGTCTGACCAGTTGCCCTGTCACTTTCTCGCCCAGTAACTACTTTCGCAAGAGAAGACAGAAACTGAGCCAGCGCTTCCCTCTGTCAGTGTGGCACAGTCTCAGCCAGCGTTATTCATCACCCTCACAGTGAAGGCTAAATATGAACACACATTTGAATATATGAATAACTGAACGAGTGGTTATTGTTATTCACCTGCACGCACTCTGCCGAGCCTGCAAAGTCTTTTGTTTGGAGCCTGTAGTTCTGCTGAGCATGGGCTTTCTGACAGAACGTCTGAAGTGGGGCAGAGGGGAGTGGGAACACAGGTGTTACTGAGTGGCTCTTTTACCGAGAAAGAATGACCTGTGTCTGCAAATGCCCCCTCTGTCTGTCTTCGGAGCTTCCTGCTATGCCCCTGTGCCCTCGTTCTTCGGTGGCGACCACGCTGGCATAAAGACCTGCCATTTGCCCAGATGGTGGACAGCAGGGGTCCCCCCCACAACTTCCTATATCAGTGAAGTGCTGCCCCCGAGAGTGTCTGAGATGCAGCTTTAGCCCATATGCCCAAATGAAAAAATGACTAAAGCATAAAGACGGTCATCTGTGCATCCAAAAAATAACTCATGTAGACAGACAAATAAAGATATCTCAACTTCTCTCCTTAGCCTTGCCTTTTATTATTTCACCTAAAAACAGATAATAATATATATAAGCTTATAAATATATGTTCTGAAGCTGGCATGATAACACAAGAATGAAAAGATTATAAGCAATATGTTAATAATGTTATTGATTAGAGCCCCACACCGCAAGCCTAGAGACTGGTTGACAACCATCCAGCAATTGCCAGTCGCTAGGGAAAAATGAGTATTCCCCGACCATTTGTGAGTGTCTGCTGGAGGTGCTGGCAGTCTCACTGATTTCTAAAGCCCCAATCACTCATGCCCACAAACCATTCGGTGACTCCAGACAACCACTTAGTAGGGAAAACTGCGTTTTAAGCAAATGGTTGGCAAAGAGATTTTTGATTCAGCACCCCCTTTGCAACCGATTTCACCCGGTGAAAACCAGCAACCTCAAACAACCACTCACCAAGGGAAGCTACTGAAGCAAGTAATCGTGTTTTTCTGGCACTACAAGAATTCTCTGCTTTGACTGATGAGTCAAATCATTCTTTACAAGGCCCCCTCTCCTTCACCCAGATGTTTCCATACTGTTAATTTTCAGTCTATAACACCTATCTGTTTTGGAAAAGCATCTAACAGATTAGTGAGTCTAAATATGGTTAATGGTAGATGCTAAATGAAGAAGTAAATGTAAAAACTGATAAAAGGATATTCTGATTTATATTTTGATCTGTTTTATGAGACTATCTGTTCTTTTGTCAGTAGTTTAGCACACTTCTTGACGTAGCACAGTCCTAATGATACAATGGTATTCATGGAAAATGTAAGAGAAACTCAGTCTTGCTCTCTGTGTTAAATAAACAGAATAAAACTTTATGAGAATAAACCTAAATGTTTTTATTGTACTGATTAGAATTAATAACAAACAAATCTAAGAAACAACTTGCTGTTTGCATGAATTAATATATCTGGAGTGAGCACACCGCATACCATTTATCAGCCTTCCATTTCACTTCCTTTTATAAGTAATGAGCTCGCAGTGTTGTCTATTGAGTATCGAGTATATTGAGTGGGATGAAAAGCTGGAAAAGTGGCTTTGTGCCTACTGCTACACATCAGGCTCTTCAAGTTCATAATGTCATACTGACACCAGGAGTCAGGCAGTGCCAGGGGTGATGCCCAGGAGTGAAGGGAAGGTCAGCGAAGCTTCACAACAGAACTGGTGCTGATGCCACAGCATGTATGGCTCAAGTGCTTGGCAGTGCATCTTAACAACAAAATGTGACATTTTTAGAAGCTGTCAAATTGCAGTCTAAAAAGCGGTCTTGACTGGGGACCAGGCCA
>CAKLIZ010001271.1:0-16171 GCA_922035795.1 Oreochromis mossambicus
ATGATGGTCTTTGTTTTATTCTAAAGGTTATTTTCCTCATGGGTCTCGGCTTAGCTGTTTTGTGTCTTCTTCATTCTTCTGTTTGTGAATCAGAGATTAGACTCAATGCTTCAAGGATGTGTTGATTCCAAAAGGCATCATGAGGAGAGAGGAGGCGGCAGGAGGACGCACAAGTGTTACCTTCAACATCTAAAAGGCTGGATTATATAAACGTGTTGGAAGGAGGGTCTTTGAATAACTCCTGCCTTTTATCTATATATGGTTGTGAAATGTCTGCAAGACATAAATTAAAACAACAAAGATACACGATAAAACTCTTGTGACATTGTGGCACCTTTCGAATTGTAATCAAAAAAAGACCCTGAATATAAATGTTGTTTTACACCTGACATAAAATACAGCACACAGATGTTACACATCAGGACATAGTTAAAAACATCCCCTTAAGCAAGTCTTAAAATTAGGTGAATAAAACCTCAGATGAAGAGAGTGTCGCACTGTGTCATTGTGACAAAGTGGATGAGCAGTTGCAGTGCTCTCCATTTGTCCCATATGTGTTGACCTTTTGTTGCACATTAAACACATTATTCTGTTTCTATTTATTTGCTATGATTTGCTATTTGTCAAGTAACATTGCTTCACTCACTATCCCGGGTTTGTTTGTGTAAGGGTTTTGTTGCCGGCAAATCAAACATTCTGCAAATTAAGGCAAATACTCAGTCAAATGTTTCTTTATATTTTATTATGTTACAGATTAAGTCATTTGTTCATACTTTGTTTGTCTTTTCAGTCTTCATGAGGGTCAGGTGTGGGGAAACGCCCGCATAGCATTTCCTCATTTTAAAGTCCTGCTGATGTCACACATGACATCAGCAGGTCAAACCAAGTGGAGGGGTTTCTTTTTCCATAGAGATACTTCCTTTTGTTTGTGTTAAGGTTTCAAGGGATTTGTTGAATGTTTGACTTTTCATTAATACTGCCATTTAGTTGTGTAAATGTGCATATTAGAAGTGTGAAGAGGTTTTGTGTCTTTTAGATCCTCTGTTTAGAGTTTTATATCCCTCAATTTGAGTGAGTGGTACAGGCTGGGCTAAGTGAGGGGAAATTGATGGCCCTATTTAAAGCCAGTATCTACCAGATTCAAGAGTGAGGAGAGGTGAGCTGTGTTACCAGATCCATGTTATGTTGAGTTTTGTTAACAGAGTTGATTTGGGGAGAAGTTTTGTTAAGTTACACATTAAATTAAGTTCACTGTAAATAAATTGCTCACCTTGGGAAAACTGAAATGTCTGCGTAGTCTGCTTCCCTATCACCTTCCTTGACGTTCGAGTCGGACTACTTCACAGTCATTATGTATTTAACAAAAACTAAACAGGGTCATAGACGTCTAGAGCTACATTTCACCTCTGTCTGTGTATGATTATAATGTTATGCAATCTGTGATTCAAAATAGAAACAAAAACTACATCACACTTGTGTAATAGTACAAAAGAGTTTCACAGAGTGGAAATAATATAATAACAACTCCTTACTCAAATAACTCCCATAACTGCACGTTACTGTCAGATCCTTATCACACAGATAACCTCGACTCTCACACATCAAAGACAAATCTTGGCAAATTTGTAACTATAGACAGGAGGGATATTATACCCTTTATGTCAAACAAGTGATTTATCCCAATATAATGATTTATGATCTAGGAAATAATAAAGGAAGTAATAAAACAAATGGTAGCCATAAAAATATGATATTAATAAACAATTTGATATTAATAAAATTGTGATTATTATGATTTCATAACTCTTTAATTTTCAATTTTTCCAAAAAATATTTTTGTTTTTATCATCAATACCATTTTTCTCATTTTAAGCCAAAATATAAGTTTTTACTGTTATTTTTTTTATTACCAAAAAATGCCATCTGTTCATTGGCCAGTGTATGTGTGTGCGCGTGCGCCCTGTGTCTGCACCTGTGCTTGTGTGTTTGTGTGTGTGTGTGTGAAAATGTGTTAGATCACAGTAAAAATGCTTATTTGAACTTGTGCTTTTGTAACATTGAGAATGGCGACAGGTAGAGGCTGCATGCCCCGAGGGAAAAGTTTATTACATTTTATTTGCATTTGTTTAATCCAAACTAGGAAATTCAGAATCAAAGTCCGATTCAAAAACTCTCGTGATCCAAAAAAAACCCCAAGAATAAGCTCACCTCGTCTCCGACCTAACCCAAACTAGGCAAGTTAACAGCGTTCTCCTGAAAAAAATCCCTCCAGCTTCGTGCAAGCTCCCAACACTCCTAAACCTAGAGCAGACCCCAGCTCATTACCAGAGTCTGTTTTAATTGTGGTTCACAATTTTCTTCAGCCCCAAGGGGGTTTCTGAGCTTCCTGCTCAAAAATGCAATGCCTAAATTAAATTGATTATTTCTCTGCAATTACAAACTCTGTCCTTACAATCTTGGTATCAAAATGAAGCTAACACTTGGAACATTTAATCAGAGGTGTAAATATTAAAGCAGATATTACTGTGTCAAAGTTACTGAGACTGGAACACAGAAAAAGTAAGTAGATTTTATTCTCGCCTAATTTTTTTTTGTAATTTTTAGCATATAACCCTTTTAAAAATATGGCTCAGATCATATTTGGTTCCAGAAATCCAGTAACCAACATATAAGCATAATCTATGCAAAGATTTGTGTTTCTAAAGTAAAACAGTGAAAAACTACAGCCCTGTCAATACATGAATATCCAGACGTTGTACAAAAATGTCCAATTTTGGCACACAATTGGACACCATGCCAGTTTATTTTTTTAGGTATTAAAGAGCAGAAATTAATAAATTTTATTAACAGGCCTAAAAATGCTTTTTTTTAAAATATATTTTTGAAGAATTAACCACACATTTACATGTAATGCCCCTTTTCTGCTGTGCGCTTCATTGGCCTCTGGTCCTTTAAATTCTGATGGGCTGTAACTTTGGTTTCTTTTGGTCAATTTGCATGATTGACACCTCTTTTTAATCGTTTTAGCCAATAGATTCAAAGTAACGATGCCACGTTCACGTCACTTCAACCAATCAGACGTTGTAATGCCAAAACCCACGTGTGTCCAAATTTATTGCATGTGCGTCTGTCCAGTCACGTGTCTGTAGGTGGGTCTAAAATGGAGGTTGTTGACGGAAAACAGCTCTGATGCGGCTAGGTTGGCATGGTAATTACCGGCTATCACATGGCTACCGGCTACCGGCGAAAATAACAGAGGAAATCGGGACGGTAAGGCAATTTCTGTCTTAGCGCAGTTGCGCAGCTGTGTGTTTTTGTGGTCTTCTTTTGCGGCTAATTCAGTGAATTTTCGTCTGATCGTGGTGAAACTTGGTATGTTTAGTCAGTGATAGCCCTGGAAGCTAACCAGCCTATTTTTAACCGGTTACATGAAGTGTGAAGAATTTCTGGTTCGGTTTCGCGTGTTTAGCGGACTTCTGCGCATTTACGTAACTGCTCGTTTAATCGCGGCTTGTTTTCGGTGTGTTTGGTGGTTGTAGAAATGGTTTATATGACATTTTAGCTGAGATTCTGAGGTTTCTGTGGATACCACACATGTCTGGATTCATATTTCTCAACCGGCGTTATAACCGATTAAACGTGATCTCCTCCTTTTTTGCCCCCAATGCCGGGGGCGTGGGGGAGAAGAGGTTAAGAAAAGTTTTCCCAATTCATTGTGTCCCACATCTGGCTTTGAGTGAAGGCTCTGATTCATTTAAAGCCAGATGTGTGATTCAAAAACAGCAGCTTTGCTGAAGGGTTTCCTTTTTAATACCCAACAGTATTAAGTTGAGTTGATTTAGATCTGCAGACTTGCAGTACAGACATTTTAAAAAAAATACCTGACTAAGAATCTGAAAATGTTTGGCAGTGAATGGCTTGTGCGGTCTCTTCCCTATCAGACAGAAAAAAAGCAGAAAAACAAAGTGGAGGCCCTCAAAGCGCAACGTCATTTACCCTCTGCTGCACCTGCTACAACCTGTTTGACCGGTTTCATGCGTGTGCGCATGCGCGTTCAGGTGTGCTCGGGGGTACGCGAGTTCATGTGTTGAAACACACAGGGCGTCAGAGGGGTTATACGAGTTCATGTGTTTTTAACAGGGTTTTAATTTAAACAAACCATAGGGTTTTTAATTAAACTATTTTTATCACTCAGGCGTGTCTCAACATTCAGTTCTGCAGACATGTGTGTTCTTAAAAGCAATTCGAGGTGGAAGCCGTTTTGGTTCACAGTGCACCTTAACAGAGCTGGAATGCTTTTAATTTACATCTAGTCAAAAGTGTTCGTAATAGTGTTTTAATCACACTGATTTTGTGATTCTGACAATGTCTCAGCATGCAGCGATGCAAGCATTTTATTTTAAAAACGGCACAAATGGGAATTTCTTCCGTAAGGGTTCATGGTTTCAGAGTAGTTTTTAACACAACAGATGGTCGCAAATAACATTCAACCCTTTAGAAAATAAACGCTATTGGGCTACTTCTAAAATACGTTGCACACGATGTCACATTTCCCCCTAAAGCAGCCAGTATTGCTCTTTCAAACTAATCTTGGAAACACTGTCTAATAGTGATGGGATTTCCGCCTCTTTTTAGAGAGCCGGCTCTTTCGGCTCCCAACCGGCTCTTCAGGTTGTTTTGTTGCTTTAATTAATTTATTATTAACAATAATATAAAATTGTGCACAAAAGGAATTACTAATGTAAAAAAATAGTGGTTTTATTTATATCTGTTTATATATAAATATATGTGTTGGCCCCTAGAGACAGCACATACAAATTCCAAAACACATTTCTAGCGTTAACTGAACTTCCAAAACAGAGCTACTTAGATCACTTAAATTACACAATTGAAAGCATGTGTGTATTGTTTGTGTATTTATACACAAGCATTCATTTATATTCAAATAATTTAAAGCCTCAGGGCTTTGTCCTGCTGTACTTGCTGTGAGTACAGCCCCTTGCTGTACTCACTTTACACTTATGACTGTGTAGCCACATCAGACACCTCCATTGTCAACACTGTAGTTGTAGGCCTGATCTCTGACATTGATTAGGCCTACCTGGAGGAGATTAGAAACCTGGAGACCTGGTGTCAGGAGAACAAACTCCTCTTAAACGTCAGAAAGACTAAGGAGCTGATTATGGACTTCACTAAAAAGCAGACGAGGAATTATGAGCCCCTGATCATCAATGGTGTGCCAGTGTAGAGGGTGGATAGCTTCCAGTACCTGGGTATCCACATCACTCAAGATCTGTCAAGGTAATGTCACATTAACACCCTAACAGTGTCTCTACCTCCTCAGAAGACCTGCACCATCAAGAGCTTCCTGACAGGAAACATCTGCAGCTGGTTTGGGAACAGAACCAAGCAGGACAGAAGAGATCTGCAAAGAGTGGTGCGCTTGGTCAAACGCATCATTTGATCAGAGCTTCCTGACCTGCTGTACATCTACACCAAGCGGTGCAAGACTAAAGCCAGGAAGATTATGATGGACCTCTCCCATCCCAACAATGGACTCTTCTCACTGTTGAGGTCTGGTAAGTGCTTCTGCTCCCTTAAGGCCAAAACAGAGAGAATGAGGAGGAGCTTCTTCCCCAGGCCATGAACCAGGTGTAGGACTGGACTCTCTCTCTCTCTCTCATTAACATACATGAGCAAATGTTTATTCCACTGCAAACTGTTATTCTGCATGCTGTTTATTTGCACACTTGTATAATTTCTTAATTTTGTTCAATGCACATTCTACTTTTATTTTTGTTTTTTAAATTATATTTTTTTACCATCAATTTTACTGTTTTTACAATTTTTACTTTTTTACTCTGAATTTTAAATTTGTGTATTATGTACATTTCTTGCAAGTTTAGTTTAGTTTTTATTTTTATGTCAATGTTTAGTCTTTTATAGTTGAGCATTGCACAGCAACAAGCATTTTACTGCATGTCGTACTATGTATGATTGGGCATGTGACAAATAAAATTTCAATTTCAATTTGCTCTAAATAAAACAGGCTTCATTATCTCAAACTATTTTATATCTCAGATGTGGATACAAAGTTTCTGCTATCACATCATCTGCCTACTACAGTCTGCTCATCGTATCGAATGTGAATGTGTGCATTGGTGGAGAATGAAAAGAGAAACCTGCATCACCAACTGAGACACAAATCCACTCAAAATGTATTTACATAATCTTCACTCTCATTATTTTCAATATAAAATGACATGGCCAGTTTCCCTCCTCTTTGTGTCCATGTGGTGCTTAGTCATTTAAGCACATGTGAGGCCAATGGGAAACCACTTTTTAATTAAGTGACAAAATCATGAACATTTGTCTGGGGCAAACTCTTGTCACTTCAGATCATAAGACCTGTGCACACTGTACATAAAAACATTTAAAAGCAGAGACATCAACTGTTTGACACCTCAATATTGTCAATAACAAAAACTGAGAGAAAACCCAATTTATTTTATTTTATTTATTTATTTATTTTAAACAGGATAAATGAAGCTGTCATTAACAGCTATCTTTAATTAGATTCAAGTGACAGGCATTCAGCAGAAAAATTTACATCTTTTTTCCCCTCATTATTTAAGTATTTTTCACCTCTAATTACAAATCAAATAACAAACATCTCTGACCCAATCTTCAAAATAAAAGCATCCACTTGTTTTGGTTTGATCAGGATCCTGTTTTGAGGTCCGTCTTTGAATCTCTGGTTGATGATATTTTGGTTATTCCGTATTTCTCATCATTTCTGCTCTCAGCAGTGACAGTATGACATAATTTCTCACATACTTTCAGATTTACACACTACTCTGAGTTTGTCTAACTGTGCAGCAGTCAGTTTAAACTTTGTTCAGATTGAACCAAAATCTCACAGGAATTGCATGTTCATTTAGTCTGAGTGTCACATTTAAACATTTTATACAGGAATGGCACAAACAGGAAACACTTCTATAATTGTTCTGTTTCATCCTCTAAAACCAGCTGAACAGAGGCTGAGGTGCTTCAAAGCTTAAGTTAATTAATTTCAATATTTTTTTTCATCTTAATATTAGTGAAAAAAGCTAAAGGAAATTGGTTAGTCTCTAGTCGCAGAAGAGAAAAAAGCAAAGTTTGCTGCTTCAGGCTGGTCTAAGTCTCACAAAGAACACCACAACAACCATCACAACAAAACTTGAAGGAATAGCTATTAGACCAAGACGTCCTCTGCTGATTCCCTCCATCCTTAAACACTCCAAACAGGCTGCTTTTCAGCTGGAGGCTGATATGAATCCTGATATCTGGTGTTGATGTGTTCTGTAGATCAAAAAAACCAACAGCAGGGACAATGAAAAAATTAGACCAGCAATCAGTCCATGATGCCTGCTACTGACTCCATCCTCCTTCCCTCCATCCTCTGTGTGTCCTCCTGTCTGACCTGCAGGTGAGAAACAGGTGTGAGGTGTCAGCTGTCAGGTAGGTGATGAGTGAAGAACAGAACAGAATCCATTTCCTCTTCAAACTGCTGTCAGACATTATCTACTGCACTCTGATCACATCACTCAGACCAGCTGCTTTCTACAAAGTCTCATCAACAACATCTTTAGAAACAAACATCAACAACCAGGAAGCAGCTTCACCTCTGATCACACACACACTCAACTCTACTCACTCACCTGGAGGATCAACAACACTCAGGTGGATGATGCTGATGGGGGGAGTCTTCAGATTTGCCCTCTTTCAGCGGCTTGTTTTTCTCTGGATGACACGACACTCGTATGTTCCAGTGTCATTAATCGTCACATTCCTAAGAATCAGAGACACATCTCTATGCTTCATCTGTCTGTCCTGCAGATCCACCCGGTTCTTAAAAGATGGATGCTGGTCATCTGGAAGAGACCGTTCATCCCGGTACATAAGGACATATTCTGTCTTCAGGTCAGTTCTGCTCCACTCTACAACTATGTTGTTGTTGTTTGGAGCTCGACATGTCAGAGTGACGTTCTGTCCAGACTCAGCTGTGATGTTTTTTGAGTCTGAAAGAGACAAAGTCAAAGTATAATTAATTACTTCTGCAGCACCGAGGGGAGATCTAGATCTAGATCATGTTTACTACACTGAGCATCGGCTCCCCACAGGGCTGCGTGCTGAGTCCCCTCCTGTATTCTCTCTACACCCATGACTGCAGTCCGACCCACAACAACAACCTCATCATCAAGTTTGCTGATGACACCACGGTAGTCGGACTCATCTCAAAGGGAGATGAGGCAGACTACAGAGAGGAAGTCCTGAAGCTGGCAGCATGGTGTTCAGAAAACAACCTGGCACTGAACACTAAGAAAACCAAAGAGGTCATTGTTGACTTCAGGAGACACAACACCGACTTGGCCCCCCTTTACATCAACGGGGAGTGTGTGGAGAGGGTCCACACCGTCCGGTTCCTTGGTGTCCTCATCTCTGCTGACATCTCCTGAACAGACAACATCTCAGCGGTCGTCAAGAAGGCCCAACAGTGGCTGCACTTCCTGACCGTCCTCAGGAAGTACAAGCGGGACTCCAACATGCTGCTGACCTTCTACCGCTCATCCTTGAGAGCCTGCTAACCTACTGCATCACGGTATGGTACGACAGCTGCACCAAGGCAGATAGAGTGAGGCTTCAGAGTGTGGTCAAGGCAGCACAGAAGATCATGCCCTCTCCCCTCCCTGATGGACATTTATCCTCCCACTGCCTCAGAAGAGCAGCAAACAGGACAGCTCCCACCCTGGTTTCAACATGTTCAGCCTGCTTCCCTCAGGGAAGTGCTACAGGTGCATTTTTCTCTGTTAATACTGTTCATATGTATATAGTGCTGCAGAAGTGTTTGACACAACTGGATGATGAATAGTTTTATTACAGCCCAACTACTGAATTTATGAGCTCAGCTGTTACGATATCAGGTGTAACAAAATTATGATATATTTCATATTTATATTCCTTAAATTAATAAAATGCATCAGCGTGACAGATACCAGAGATTGTTACATCACACACAGAAACGCTGAAGTTTGATCATCTTATAGAACTGAAAAACTTTTTTAAAAAGACTCCTCCGTCCCACCATGGTTTCTATATTCCAGCTATTTTATTTTGCTCCAGAAACATTTCAGGAACTGACCCCTCCTTCAACATTAAGTACTACGACTGATTTTCAGAGAAGCCATCTCAGATGGAAATGAAAATCAACCTCTGCAGGAAGACAAAGAAGATGAGGAGGTACAAATTTTAAAAAAAAAAAAATGCTGGAGGCAACCAGTGCTGTACCTCAGCCTTCATTCACAAGAATTACAGAAATATTCACCCCTGACCTTGACATTAAGGTTGGGGTTGAAGAAATCATCCTCACGGTCACTTAAATAACCTTAAAGACTCATAAAAGAAAGTTACTTTTTAAATCCAGTATGATGATAAACTTGATCCTATTGTGTCTGTAATAAAAGGTTATTATAAGAATGTAAAATACATCTAAACCTATATTTGATAACACAGTTTCAGTGTTTGCCAAATTGGTTATGAAGATCTCTACATGGCTACTCGCCATCTTTGTCATACTAATAATATCGAATGAAAAACGAAAACATTTAAAACTGTACTAAACAGAATTCATACTATGAGTTTGACTCTTGTCTGCTGTGATGATTTTGACTCTCTACACAGCTGTATGTGCTCTGATCTCCGCTGACTCATCAGAAATTTGCTCTGTTATCGCTAAACTTTCCTTAACCTTGCCCCAGGTATGCTGCCTGCTAATCTGATAGCTAGAAATCAAGCATTGATGTGTTGACCTCCTCCTGCAGGGTTATTTTAGGAACCACTGAATCTGAAGACCAGAATAAACCAAAAGCGACTGAACTGCATTCTAGTCAGTAAAGGCAAACTGCTTAAGACAGGACGTATCATGATCAATTATAAGTGAGCAATTAGTGAGTTTAAAAAAAGTTATGAATGTGTCACTCATGCTGTTTTGTTTAGAACAAGAATGTTTCCTCTTGTTCTAAATTTCAGTGTTAAATGTTTCTTTTGATTTCAGCTGCCAGATATGCAGTAAATGACTCCTGTACTGGAAAGTTATTGTCTGTTGTATTAATCACACATTTAATCATATCGCTTTAGTATTAGTAGTATCACCTTCTCACATTAGAGTAACAGGGTTTCTGCTGGTACCACTTGTATGCATGCATGTAGAATGTTATCTCAAGTGAGCCTCATGTTTATTGCACCTTCACAGAAGGCCTGTTGTAAAGTTGTTAATGTCCAGACACCCTGCTCCCGGGGAGGTGACCAGTGGTCGTAACTTTCCTTAGAGTGGGAGAAGGTTTCAAGGATGAGCTGGGGCTGAAGGTAACACGTTGTTACTGCTATGCATGATTCAGATTGTGGTGGAGATGTAAAAGACTACAGGACAGCTTCAGATCCTAAACTTCTTTAAGAAGTCGTCCTTTTTGTTTGCTCTGCTGTCTGATAGAGACGTATCCACAGAGGCCAAGCAGAGCCAATCAGCGTTCACTTTAGTTTTAGTCACACTGTTGGTCACATGATATTGTTCATGTCACTCAGAGTGTATCTTACCTTTGGCACAGCTGGAGCTTCTGCCAGCCCCCACAGGTGATCAGGGCACTGAGATGAAACATTCTGCTCTCTGAGATTTCCTACTTACTCTTTTCTGGATTTTACACAACTGAATTCAACATCATACACAGATGTTTACAGATGCTGTCATGCTGATTTTTCACAAGTGTAAAATTATCCTCTGAGGAGTGAAACTAAACAGCATCATACAGTTAATATAAACTGACAGCAACTACATTTGAATCAAACAGTAGTTTAAAAATACAACCTAACATAATGCATCACTATGAACTTCACCACAGTTCTGCACTAAACTGTAGAAACCTGCTGACTGGTTTCACCTTTTCATAACACACAAAGATCATAACTAAGTTTGTTTTTCCAGACGTTCAACAATATGAAATAACCAAATCATTTATAGCAGATCTTATTGAGCAGTTAATATCTCATTTTTCTCCTGTCCTCGCGTTTTTACACCACATACATCAAGTCAGATAAATTCATATCACAGTGACATCTTGTGTTGCTGGTAACTGTGTTACCTTTGTCATTTTCCACAGATTCAACTAAAGAAATGAGAACAAATTATGTTTTCGAAGGACTTTGTGATGATGTAGAGTTGAAAGTTGTGCTGTTGTGAGC
This sequence comes from Oreochromis mossambicus, assembly GCA_922035795.1. Lineage (NCBI taxonomy): Eukaryota > Metazoa > Chordata > Actinopteri > Cichliformes > Cichlidae > Oreochromis > Oreochromis mossambicus. The sequence goes on from CAKLIZ010001271.1 coordinate 11,275, forward strand.
AGCTGTGGCTCAGGAGATAGAGCGGGTCATCTTCTAGTGGACAGGTTGGTGGTTTGATTCTTAGCTCCTGTAGTCTGAAAGGCCAAGCATGCATCCATATGAGTGTGAGGGTTTGAATGTCATCTTAAAGGCACTTAGAGAAAGTCACATGTGTGAATAAGGCTTGTAGTAAGAAAGTGCCTTGAGGGCTAAATTAGAAAATGGCAACATAAGTACTGATCCATGTAACACTTGAGTGTTTGCAGTTAGTAAAAGAAACAAAAGCACCAACAGAGAGAAGGAGGCACCAGCCCACTGAAATCACTGTTATGTCCTGTAGTCTCAGTGTAGACATTATCAGAGTGAGACAGTACTGCCACTGTGAGGTCAAACTGGAGAATTGCTGGTAATAATTTTCCACCCAAAACTGTTGGAACAAAGACCTCCTCACACTTTTAACCAAAGCTGGCAAAAGTACAGACATTCTGTACTTAAGCAGAAGTACAGATACTACTGTGAAAATATATTTTTAAAAAGTCAATTCACAATTTCAAATCTTGAAAAATAGAATGAAAAAATAAAATAAAGAATAAAATAAAATATCCATCCAAATCTTTACAACCAACAAGATAGAACTGATCTTAATTGGATGGCCTCATTATCAAATAAATTAGCTAAATAAAGTAAGAATAAAATAATACCTCTTAATATAGCCAATATTTGCAAAACTATAAAGGGCTGGTACAGAAATTAAAACATCACAATTTGTCATGTGTTTTCCTTTCTATTTGCAGCTGGACAGCTCGACTCTCCTTTCTCCTCAATCCACTCTGCAACAACAATTTCCTGTTTCCTTTTCCAAGTTATTTGTTATGGACTTGTCATGGGCCAAGATTACCAAATTCCTCTTTCTTTTATGTAACACGGTGTGATGACAGGGTGCTAGGACCATCACACAGCATGAACTTTTCCTTTGTGAGCTGCTGGAAGCTGGGGTGGAAAGTGAATGAGCTTTACTAAAGTCACTGTGATTACATCAGTGAATGAAATGAGGAAACTGTTGAGTGCAGAGATAAAAACTGGGGTGGGGCAGGACTTTTGTTTAAGGGGGCATTGCCCCACTTGTCCAGCATAGAGCTGGCCCCGTTGTGCCACATTCATATAAGTGCTTTTTTGTATGATTTTTCTCTATGCAAGATATTTCTGTCTAACATTAACAGATAATGTTAGACAGAAATATATAGATATTAGTAATAGCTGGGAAAACTTCACTTCTTCTAATTTCACACCCTAATCTTTGTGAAACTGGATAAACTAATTGTTGCAGTTGTACGAGTGGAAATTTTTCCCATTCCTGCTGTGAGTAAGATTTGATCTGTGTAACAGTCTGTGGTCACTGCTGTCTGATCCTCCTCTTCATGAGGGTGATGTGAGCAAATATCACCTCTGTAAGCCTCAATCATGTGCTTTGGGAGTTCAGAAACGAGATAGCAAATCTGATTCATAAGTGAGCTAACAGGAAAGCGAAATGGATTTTGAATTGAGGAGTTGAATCACCATTTTAAATGTCAGAAATAGATCATTGATTTTAGAAGCAATTTACTCATTTCTCTTTTTAAAATTGTGCTAAAAAATTATTATGAAAATCAGTTTTTTTATTTGGAATTCAAAATAGTTTTTTGAAATTAGGTTTTTATTGATAGTTTAATTCTTTTTTGTGAAATTCATTTTCGATTTGAAGTATTTGTTAATGGATTAATAATTTATTTTGAAACATTGATTTAAATTATTAAATAATAAATTACTTTAGTAATGATTGAATAAATAAAATAATTTAAAAGGAATTTGTAAATGCATAATTCATTGTACAATTCATTATTTAAGCACGGAACTTTGAAGTGTGTGGCTCATGTTGTCCTCCATATAAAAGGCACTTTTTCCTCAATACTTCTTGTTCAGTATATTTAAAGAGAAGAATTGCTTCTATCTCCTCAATAAAGTGATTCTTGTGTGTGATTGGCATCTTGGGGTGACCCACACTACACAGAGAGAGCTTTTTTTTATAAATGCAGCCACCAGGTGGCAGCACGTGCTCTTCAGCTTGTCCCACAGAACTAATGACATACAAGTTTAGGGTGAAATGCCTGTTTCACCCTAAACCCAATTTATGTTCATGTGTTAAGACGTACAACAAAATGATAGAAAGAACACAAATATTTATTTTGGTGTTTAGATTTATTTCATTCTTTTATTATTGGTGAAGTGGTGACTCTGCCCGGGTAACAGGAAACGTGAAAGTAGAACATTTACTTTCTGTTAGCAACACAAAGAGAGTCCGACATTTATGGGATTGGATTCTGGGGTATCATTATAAATATCATTACCACAGCTACACTCACAATCACAAGAGAACTGAACTCTGGACTTTCCCTGTCTGTAAGAAAAAATTTCCACACAGCAGCTGCTGCATTAGACAAAGAGAAAATGTGGCGCATTTCTCCTCATTAAATACGTCTTGTTAAAGAGGAAATCCAATGCTCGCTTTTGAAACCATGGTGAATGTTTCGCAGACCTCAGATTACCTTTCTGTGTTAAAGCTTCAGTTTTGCGCTCTTTTCTGTGTTAGAGGAGAGGAGTTCATATTCAGATGTTTTACTTTTCTTGGTTATTTCTAAGTCAGCATATAATTAATAGGAAGCCTGATGTACAAGCTTGTCTTTACTGAGTTCAAGTGAACGTAACTTTTTATCACTGTATGTTCGGATAATGATCTTTGTGTCTGTTTTCAGCTTGCTGCTGCCTGAAGCAAACCTTCACTTTGCTTTGTGCTCTTTGACATTTAACACGATCATAGTGAGAAGAGGTGTTTACTGGCTGTGGGGTGAGGCAGAAATAAAAGGCTGTCGTCAGTCTGGTTTTTCAGCAGTAGATTAGGCAACACGTAAACAGAGAAGACTGGTCAGACGAAATGAGGAACAATCAAACTAACTCTTACAAACAACACATACTCATCCCAACGCGTAACATACCGACACTATATGATAAATATGTTACATGTTCTGCAGTCAGTCGCGCCCTGAGAGTAAAGTCGCTGTAGCTCGATATACGATGATCGTGAAAAGTATCTCCAACTTATAGCTGGATATGTCAGTGACTCTCCTGCTCCAGGAAATAACAACTAAGCACCAGATAGACACAAAATGAACTCATAGAAACGTATCATTCAAAGTCAATCAAGAGAATTTAGCTGCTATCTAGCTGATTATAATCAACACATTAGGCAAAACTCCCCCGCATACCACATTTGGTACTTTCCAAGCATAAATCTTTAACCCTGAAACTTCAGCGCTGCTCTAGAGGATTTCTTTGTCTTTTCTTTCTTTCTTTCTTTCTTTCTTTTATTCTATTCATGTAAAACAGAGCGAAGTAAAACCCACCACAGCTTTGTGGACAAAGTACATGTCTGTGTTTACAACTGTGCATCAGCAGTCTTTCAACGGTGGTCACAAGCTGGAAATGAAAGATAAAAAGTCTATACTCAGATAATCATCGACTCTCAAACTGCCGAGGTTACTGCTGAGACTCAGTCTAGACTAAACACTGTTTCACAATACAGAGAGAGGAGCAACCAGCAGCAGGCATGTTGGTAATATTCATGGATACAAAGTTGATGTATGTTCATTTGGTGCTAAGAAATATGATCCCTCCTCAGATTAGCACCAATGTCACGTGGTGTTAGAGGACTCTGAACCTACAGGGGTAAATGAGACATTCAGCATTCAGTAATTTGCTTGTGTGTGTCAGCCACAGAGAGGCAACAGTTCCTGTAATGTAATGTTCTTGTTAAAGAGGAACTTCAGTGGGGGAGTGCAGCAGCGTGTGAAATGGACACAAACCACACAACACTGCATGAATTCCTCATTTTGTTTTCTGTGATTTCTGGGCAGGACAACCCAGATATTTCCATTCAGATTCTTAATCACACAGTTAAAGATGTTTGGTTATATTCTTTTAACCTGTAAGTCAGCGGATTGAAATCAACTCATTTTTGTTGTAGTATTTAAACCAGAAACCCTTCAGCAAAGCTCCAATTTCTGCTTCCTTACACACAGTCGGTCTTTGAAAAACTGTGAATCAAATTTAAACAGACTCACTGACTTACAGCTTAACAGTCAAACAGAGTCTGTTAATGAGTCACACAGAGGCCACAAATATCACATGACATTCAGCTAAGTTCCTTCCGGCAGGTTACATCCGCTCTGAGTAACTGAGACATATTCAGCTTTCATACTTTCTGTGAAATAACAACAAGCTGCTTATCTAGACTTCATGCAGTCACTCATACAGGTTAATCAGGGCTTTGTTCACTGATGTGAAGCTCGATTTTTATTTTTAGACACATTCTTTTTAGTTCTGTGGAAAAGTATTAATGAGTAGTAAAACATGTTAAATGAAGAAAAAAGCTTTTATTCATTTATTTCTTTATTTCATCCTATTTTTATTGATTTCATCTGTTTTTGTGTTATTGTAACAGCTGCTTTTGTGTTTTATATTTCAGTTTCTGCTGCATTTTAACATGAAGTACAGTTTCACCTGGTTTACAAATTAAATAAAGAGACTCTTTTGCAAACAGTGAGACTGACTCACTAAAAAGTATCAAACCAGTCAAATATGAGCAGATTTACATAAATCTAAAAATAAATGACTCTCATGTTTATAGGTGTAGCCTCACAGTGTTTAAGTCAGACTCTTGAGCTCCAGCGTGTCCTCAATCCCATCAAGTGAAATTCACCTCTGATTCATAAAGTCCTACACAGAACAGTCAGTGTTAGACACACTAAGACACACAGAAACACAAAACCTGCATGAGTACACACACACACACACACACACACACACACACACACACACACACACA